>QNTS01000295.1:718809-729255 GCA_003317085.1 Hucho hucho
TGACCAAATACTTATTTTCCACCATAATTTGCAAATAAATAAATTAAAAATCCTACAATGTGATTTTCTGGATTTCTTTTTCTCATTTCGTCTGTCATAGTTGAAGTGTACCTATGATGAAAATTACAGGCCTCTCTCATCTTTTTAAGTTGGAGAACTTGCACAATTGGTGGCTGACTAAATACTTTTTTGCCCCACTGTATGTGAGAATGCTGTTCATTGACTACAGGTCAGGATTCAACACCATAGTGCCCTCCAAGCTCATCACGAAGCCAAGGACCCAGGGACTGAACACCTCCCTCACCAACTGGATCCTGGACTTACTGATAGGCCGCCCCCAGATGGTGAAGGTAGGCAACAACATATCCGCCATGTTGACCCTCAACAAGGGGGTCCTTCAGCGGTGTGCACTTAATCCCCTCTACTCCCTGTTCACCCACGACTACGTGGCTGTGCATGTCTCCAACACCATCATTATGTTAGCTGACGACACAACAGTGGTAGGCCTGATTTCCCTCAACATGGGCAAGACAAAGGAGCTGATTGTGGACTACAGGAAAAGGAGGGCCAATCATGCCCCCATTCACATCGACTGGTCTGCAGTGGAGCAGGATGAGAGCTTAAAGTTCCTCGTGTTCACATCACTTAGGATCTATCATGGTCCAAACATACCAACACAGTTGTGAAGAGGGCATGACAATACCTCTTCCCCCTCAGGAGGCATGAAAATATTTGGCATGGGCCCTCAGATCCTCAAAAAGTTCTACAGCTCACCATTGAGAGCATCTTGAGCATCATTATGGCAACTGCCTGGCATCAGACCGCAAGGTGCTACAGAGGTTAGTGCTTACAGCCCAGTTTTCAAAGACTCAGTCACTCAAGTCATGGACTGATCTCTCCGCTACCGCATGGCAAGTGGAACTGATACACCAAGTTCGGAACCAACAGGGCCCTGAACAGCTTCAACCCAAAGCTGCTAAATAATTAGTTAAATAGTTAACCAAATAGCTCCCCGGACTATCTGCATTGACCCTTTAGGTACTAGCTTTGTTATATTCATTACATAAGCTGCTTCTACTGTTTAATATCTATCCTGTTGCCTAGTCACTTTTTGACGTGCATACAGTATCGACCTCATACCCCTGCACATGAACTTGGTACTCGTACCCCATGTACACTACCGTTCAAAAGTTTGGCGTCACTTAGAAACGAAAGAAAAGCAAATGTTTTGTCCATTTATATAACATGAAATTGATCAGAAATACAGTGTAGACATTGTTAATGTTGTAAATGACCATTGTAGCTGGAAACAGCAGATTGTTTATGGAATATCCACATAGGCGTACAGACGCCCATTATCAACAACCATCACTCCTGTGTTCCAATGGCATGTTGTGTTAGCTAATCCAAGATTATAGTTTTAAAAGGCCAATTGATCATTAGAAAACCCTTTTGAAATTATGTTAGCACAACTGAAAATTGTTGTTCTGATTAAAGAAGCAATTAAACTGGCCTTCTTTAGACTAGAAGGCCAGCATCCGGGAGTTGCCTCTTCACTGTTGACGTTGAGACTGGTGTTTTGCGGGTACTGTTTAATACAGCTGCCAGTTGAGGACTTGTGAGGCATCTCGATCTCAAACTAGACACTCTAATGTACTTGTCCTCTTGCTCAGTTGTGCACCGGGGCCTCTCACTCCTCTTTCTATTCTGGTTAGAGCCAGTTTGCGCTGTTGGGAGACAAACATCTAGGATTCTAGTTCGTTATTGTCATTTACCTGAAAAGAAAAAAGCAATGTCCCACTCATCCATTTTAGTTTTTGCAACAAAGTATCGATTTAGCAAGTCAAATGAAAAAAGTTGTGTATGTTGCTATGACAACCAGCTCAATATGCTGTCAGTGTCGTTTGGACACATTCACTTTATATGGAACGGTTGAGATCGCAATTCAATATTGAAACAATATTGAAAAGGTCGGAGAGACCGACAGCAAGGTTTATACAAATCTCTGCTGTTGAAAACCAAATGCTAGTCTAAAAGAAATGGGAGATAATGTCTAGATGCTTTTTATAGTGGAGATCAAGATTTCCTGGCAGGGTTGATAAGACAGTGGATTGCGCAGTGAGATGGAACAGAGTAAATAGGCATCTACGTCGTAGATTTAGCCTGTGGTAGCTTGTGAAATAGACACCGGCTGGAATGCGGTTTTAACCTATCAGCATTCAGGATTAGACCCACGCGTTGTATAATATTAGCTCTGTAACAATTAATCCAATCCGGAAGCCTATTGTGGCTAGCTCATCCTTGTGTCACCATGGCTACTCCTGATGTTTTCAAATCTTGCAGAGGGCTTGGACTGTTACATTTAAATGTGTGTCACGACTTCCGCCGAAGTTGGTGCCTCTCCTTGTTCGGGTGGTGTTTGGCGGGCGACATCACCGGTCTTTTAGCCATCATCGATCCTCTTTTCATTTTCCATTTGTTTTGTCTGTGTTTCCACACCTGGTTTTATGTGTTGTATTTAAACCCTCTGTTCCCCCCATGTCTTGTGTGGGATTGTTTATTGTTAGTGCTTTTGCTTTTTGTGAGCGGTTGCTTGACGGGTTATTTTGTTACCCAATTTAGTGTTTCGTGTTGTTTTGTACCGTTTTTTTGGTATTGTTATTAAACAACTACGATTGTCACCCAGTTTGCTCTCCTGCGCCTGACTTCGCTGCCACCAGTTACAAACCAGCCTGACAATGTGCGATGCCTGATGTCTAAACTGGACTTTCTGGATGTATTGGTATTTTTATATATTAGGGACCCCCATTAGCTGCTGCTACTCTTCCTGGGGTCCAAACATTTTAAAGCTCTTACATTACATACAAAACAAAAGATAAAACAGTACATCACATAACATAATCACACCACTACATATCTACAATACAAAATGTTTAATACCACCATACAACAATATCACAATGTATGCTTATGCATGTGTCTTTACCTTTGTGTGTGTCTCTTCACAGTCCCTTGTTCCATAAGGTGTATTGTTTATCAGTTTTTTAAACCTGATTCCAGTGGTGTAAAGTACTTCAGTAAAAATACTTTAAAGTACTGCTTAAGTCGTTTTTTGGGGTACTTTACTATTTATATTTTTGACAACTTTTACTTATACTTTTTACACTACATTCCTAAAGAAAATAATATACTTTTTACTCCATATATTTTCCCTGACACCCAAAAGTTACATTTGACAGGAAAATTGTCCAATTCAAACACTTATCACATACTTATCAAGTGAACATCCCTGGCCATCCTTTCTGCCTCTGATCTGGTGGACTCACTAAACAATTCCTAAAATAAAGAACTTGAAATGGTTTAAACTTGTACTTTTACTTTTGATACTTAAGTACATTTTAACAGTTTCATTTACTTTTAATACTTAAGTATATTTAAAACCAAATAATGTTAGACTTTTTCTCAAGTAGTATTTTACTGAGTGAATTTCACTTTTACTTGAATAATTTTCTATTAAGACATCTTTACTTTTACTCAAGTATGACAATTGAGTATTTTTTCCAGCACTGTCTGATTCTACTGCTTGCATCAGTTACCTGATGTGGAATAGAGTCCCATGTAGTCATATCTCTATGTAGTACTGTGCGCCTCCCGTGGTCTGTTCTGGACTTGGGGACTGTAAAGAGACCTCTGGTGGCATGTCTTGTGGCGTATGCATGGGTGTCATAGCTGTGTGCAAGTATTTTAAACAGACAGTTCGGTACATTCAGCCTGTCAACACCTCTTACAATACCAAGCAGTGATGAAGTCAATATCTCTTCCACTTTGAGCCATGAGAGATTGACATACATGTCATCAATGTTAGCTCTCCGTGCACTTTTAAGGGCCAGCCGTGTGGCCCTGTTCTGAGCCAACCGCAATTTTCCTAAGAACCTCTTTGTGGCACCTGACCACACTACTGAACAGAAGTCTAGGTGCAACAAAACTAGGGCCTGTAGGACCTGTGTTGTTGATAGTGCTGTTAAAAAGGCAGATAAGCGCTTTATTATGGACAGACTTCTCCCCATCTTAGCTACTGTTGTATCAATATGTTTTGACCATGACAGTTTAGAATCCAGGGTTACTCCAAGCAGTTTAGTCACCTCAACTTGCTCATTTTCCACATTATTCATTACGAGATGTAGTTGAGGATTAGGGTATAGTGAATGATTTGTCCCAAATACAATGCTTTTAGTTTTGGAAATATGTAGGACTAACTTATTCCTTGCCACCCACTCCCGAAACTAACTGCTCTTTGTTAAATGTTGCAGTCATTTCAGTTGCTGTAGTAGCTCATGTGTCTAATGTTGAGTCATCCGCATACATAGAAACACTGGCTTTACGCAAAGCCAGTGCATGTCGTTAGTAAAGATTGAAAAAAGTAAGGGCCCTAAACACCTACCCTGGGGAATTCCTGATCCTCTCTGGATTATGTTTGAGAGGCTTCCATTAAAGAACACCCTCTGTGTTCTGTTACTTTTCTAACTCTTTATCAAGATTATAGCGTGCTGATTTGTTTGTGAAATAGCATTGTATCTGGTCAAACACATTTACACTCTATGAGGTCCGGAGCCTTCTGGTTTTCTGTTGTCAGTGTCGGCATACCGAAAGGCAAAAGGCCTGCCTCCTGTGGGTATGGGGACTGGGAATAAAGATAAAAAATAAATAAAATGTAAACATAGGACAAAACACACTTCACGACAAGAGAAACAACACTACATAAAGAGAGACCTAAGACAACAACATAGCAAGGCAGCAACACATGACAAAACAGCACGGTAGCAACACAACATAACATGGTAGTAGCACAAAACATGGTACAAACATTATTGGGCACAGACAACAGAACAAAGGGCAAAAAGTTAGAGACAATCATACATCACACAAAGCAGTCACAACTGTCAGTAAGAGTGTCCATGACTGGGTCTTTGAATGAAGAGATTGAGGTACCTGATTACACCAACCTTTATAAATCAGTGTCTGATTAAAGGGGAACAATGGGTGGAACTGGCTTCAAGGTACAGAGATCCAGAATTGAGTTTGAGGTGTCCAGATGATCTTACCCACCAATGTAAATATATTCAAATATGTATCAGACTGAGCATTTCAATGGCAAAAGGAGGCTCAGGGAAATAAATTATTACAAATATATATTTGGAATTACATTCATGAAATAAGCACAAAGTGATTTATTAGACATGGTGATGATTTAAAATGTTTATTAAAAAGACTGCAAGGGGGCTTTAAGAAAGGCCACTGGTTTGTGGAGAATAATGTTAAGATGTTTGAAAGGCTGATGCGGAATTTGTTACAGGAAATAATCACTGCCACCTGGTGAGGTTAGCTTATGGTGAGGTTAGCCACCTGGTGAGGTTAGCTTTCAGGTTATGTAATGGGAACAGCTAACATGTAGACTTTGATCAGTTGCAACTACGTAGACGATTTTAATTGGCTGATGCTTAAACTTAAAAAAAAAACTTTAAATTGTTCTAATGTTGGCAAGTATGGCCCACTACATTTTCCAAAACAGACATCATGCCATTTCAGAGACATACTGTACAGTATCATCTTGACATGCTGTCTAAAAGCACTGTATCCTGTATCCAATGCCATGTAAAACAACTTGTTATGAACCTATGGTGCTAATTGTCTCAATCTACACTTGTGGTTGGCCCTATTAGTCATGACGACGAGAGAGACAACGATTGCATGTGGGTGGTTGTGATGTAGTAAGCACATTCTGGCATTCCCTCTGATCTATGGTCCAGTTGCTAAGTACAGTGAGGGAAAAATGTATTTGATCCCCTGCTGATTTTGTATGTTTTCCCATTGACAAAAAAATGATCAGTCTATAATTTTAATGGTAGGTTAATTTGAACAGTGAGAGACAGAATAACAACAAAAAGATCCAGAAAAACGCATGTGAAAAATGTTATAAATTGATTTGCATTTTAATGAGGGAAATAAGTATTTGACCCCCTCTCAATCAGAAAGATTTCTGGCTCCCAGGTGTCTTTTATACAGGTAACGAGCTGAGATTAGCACACTCTTAAAGGGAGTGCTCTTAATCTCAGTTTGTTACCTGTATAAAAGACACCTGTCCACAGAAGCAATCAATCAATCAGATTCCAAACTCTCCACCATGGCCAAGACCAAAGAGCTCTCCAAGGTTGTCAGGAACAAGATTGTAGACCTACACAAGGCTGGAATGGGCTACAAGACCATCGCCAAGCAGCTTGGTGAGAAGGTGACAACAGTTGGTGCGATTATTCGCAAATGGAAGAAACACAAAAGAACTGTCAATCTCCCTCGGCCTGGGGCTCCATGCAAGATCTCACCTCGTGGAGTTGCAATGATCATGAGAATGGTGAGGAATCATCCCAGAACTACACGGGAGGATCTTGTCAATGATCTCAAGGCAGCTCGGACCATAGTCACCAAGAAAACAATGGGTAACACACTACGCCGTGAAGGACTGAAATCCTGCAGCACCCGCAAGGTCCCCCTGCTCAAGAAAGCACATATACATGCCCGTCTGAAGTTTGCCAATGAAAATCTGAATGATTCAGAGGACAACTGGGTGAAAGTGTTGTGGTCAGATGAGACCAAAATGGAGCTCTTTGGCATCAACTCAACTCGCCGTGTTTGGAGGAGGAGGAATGCTGCCTATGACCCCAAGAACACCATCCCCACCATCAAACATGGAGGTGGAAACATTATGCTTTGGGGGTGTCTTTCTGCTAAGGGGACAGGACAACTTCACCGCATCAAAGGGACAATGGACGGGGCCATGTACCGTCAAATCTTGGGTGAGAAACTCCTTCCCTCAGCCAGGGCATTGAAAATGGGTCGTGGATGGGTATTCCAGCATGACAATGACCAAAAACACACCGCCAAGGCAACAAAGGAGTGGCTCAAGAAGAAGCACATTAAGGTCCTGGAGTGGCCTAGCCAGTCTCCAGACCTTAATCCCATAGAAAATCTGTGGAGGGAGCTGAAGGTTCGAGTTGCCAAACGTCAGCCTCGAAACCTTAATGACTTGGAGAAGATCTACAAAGAGGAGTGGGACAAAATCCCTCCTGAGATGTGTGCATACCTGGTGGCCAACTACAAGAAATGTCTGACCTCTGTGATTGCCAACAAGGATTTTGCCACCAAGTACTAAGTCATGTTTTGCAGAGGGGTCAAATACTTATTTCCCTCATTAAAATGCAAATCAATTCATAACATTTTTCACATGCGTTTTTCTGGATTGTTTTGTTGTTATTCTGTCTCTCACTGTTCAAATAAACCTACCATTAAAATTAGAGTGTGATCATTTCTTTGTCAGTGGGCAAACGTACAAAATCAGCAGGGGATCAAATACTTTTTTCCCCTCACTGTATATATTTTAAGTTTTAATACTGGGGATCTGTTGGAGGGCTCGGCTCACTTTTGCCGTAGAAGATGACCCAGGGCCAAGTACAACCGTTGGTCCGCTCGGGTGCGGAGTTGCTCCGGGCTTTAAAAAGCATCGGTAATGGTCACCCTCCGTCACAGTCAATCCTTAATGAGGCAATCACCATTCATATACATTTCAGATTTCGATAACCCTTTATAATAACATTTCCAAGAATAAGCCACGCTAATGAATGTTTATACAATGGTTATAAGTGCTTTACGTTTAATTTAATTTATAATTGAACCTATTATTTCACTAGGCAAGTCATGTTTACATTAATATAAATGCAATTAATTGTAATGATTATAAATGTTTACAAAGAAATGAGTTTGCATAAAGTATTACTGTGATTTTAAACATAGCTATGTTTTTTGCCAGTAAAGAAATGTAAGCAATTTATAGATCTTAGAGCATTCATCGATATAGGTGTATTTGTAGACATCCATGTGGCATGTACATACCATACCCACCAGATGGCAATGGTAAGCTGTAGAGTAGAGGCATCTGTGCATTTTGTATGTCTGCATTAGAGGACAACTGTGTTGTATGTCGTCAGTAATAAAAGTATGGACACATACTGGTATCTGAAAATATGCATGTCGACCACACTTGACATTACCAGTGGAATTACCTATGTAGTTAATCTGTAATAGACCGATAAATACATACAGTTGTATAATACATTTATTTGTATTTTCTTGTTTTTCTTTTCTTGGAGAACTAAAATATGACTACCAGTATTTACATGCCTAGAATCCAATCATTACATAAGGTTATTCCAGTTTTGTTACTCCTACAGGGGGATATGTATAGACCTTTTATTTTTTATTTAACCTTTATTTAACTAGGCAAGTCAGTTAGGAACAAATTCTTATTTACAATGATGGCCTAACCCAGCCAAGTCCGGACGACACTGGGCCAATTGTGCGCCACATGCAGATGCAGTGTCTTAGACCACTGCACCACTCGGGAGCCTTTAAGTAAATCAAATATTGTTTGATTTAATAGGAGTTTTGATTGTCTTAAACTCTGTTATTTTATATTGTATGCAAATATATACCAAGCATTGAATATAATATTTAACAAACTGTATGTGAAAACTGTACATACTCTGTAGTACAGACAAAGCAGGTGTTCAGGTGTTTTAAACAGTTGTAAAGAAATAACTAGCAAACAATGTCACTTTCTAACAAATGTTTCAATAATTGCACTCTTAGAATAAAAGGGGCTATCTAGAACCTAAAAGGCTGTCTCCATACGAGAACCCTTTGAATAACCCTTTTTGGTTCCAGGTAGAACCCATTTGGTTCCATGTAGAACCCTTTCCACAGAGAGTTCTACATGGAACTCAAAAGGGTTCTACCTGAAACCAAAAATTGTTCTACCTGGAACCAAACAAAGTTATCCTATAGGGACTCTTTTGGAAGAGCGTAGAATGGGTATCCTCACCAAAAAAAACAGGCTTCTGGCAAACTTGCAGCAAGCTCATAATTTCACACGCAAATACATTTTGTGGCAAACTGTTGAAAACTTTCGCCGATTTGTGAACTTCTGGCACACATACTGTTTGCCGCAAATTTGCTGCCTTGATGTTGCTATGCTTCTCATTGAAACTGGCATTCTATGTATTTGTCAGCAAGGAAACACTGTGTCTGACTTGTATGTATTTTATATAAACAATGTAGCTAGCATCAACTTGGACATAGGCCTACTAAATCTACCTTTACATGTGTGGCCAACTGTTCCTAGAGAGACAAAGTATACAAGAGTTTTCTCCAGCCAAGCCACAACACAATTGATTCAAACTAATCAACTAATGAGGACTTTTCACAGATACTACAGACTTAATCATTAAGAGCCAGTCGCCTACTAGTTGTCTCTTCTTCCTGACTCAGGTGTATAAGGCTTGGGTGAAAGTAAAGCAACATCAAATTGAGTTATACCTAATATGGCAATTCATATAATTTTTTTCAATATGAACTATTGTTAACTTACATCTCAAAGCCATCCATGCAAGAAGCACACAATTTCTCTGTCCTCAGTTTGATTAAAGGCTGCAATCTGTCTTTTTGCCTTATAACTGATTGCTCCTGGAAAGAATGAGAGAAGGAGAAATACATGATTAAGATGAGCTAGCTACTAGTTTAAAGCAATTAAATATCTAATTGTTACAAAGAATGAATGAGACTACATTTATGAGAATAATATATGCATTTGCTTACCTTATCAAGCTTGAAGATGATACAGTCATTTATCACTCAAAAAAAGTGTTACGAGTGAGTGCACCACAAACATCTTTCCAGGGTGTTGATGCATCACCTTCCCAATGCAGCATCTTCCAACATCACAGGTAGGGGAAGGCAGAGATAATGTATATAATAACAATATCTTATTGTTTCCGCCCTAACAATGGGAGTCATTGTCCCAAAGGCGGGAAGTTAGGCAGTCTGCTTATCGGTCTGCTTATTGGTTTGCTTAACTTCTCAGGGAGCAGCTCCCGAGGTGACGGTTTTGGAGAGCCTGGCGTGCCCAAAGTAAAATGCCTCCCATTCAGGCCCAGAAAATAGGATATGCATATAATTAGTACCATTGGATAGGAAACACTCTGAATTTTCCAAAACTGTTAACCATTTGTCTGTGAGTGAAACAGAACGGATATGGCAGGCAAAACCCCGAGGAATTTCTGTCCTGGAAAAAGTGATTTTGACACATTGCTCATTTGGGAACCCCTCCCTCATGAAAATGACCATATAAGGGCATATGAATGCAGTACACGTCGCTTCCTTATGATGTCAACAGCCTCGAGACAGTGTATTTCTTCCATTTTGGATGCTTTAGACCAGAGA
The DNA here is from genome assembly GCA_003317085.1 of Hucho hucho. Classification (NCBI taxonomy): domain Eukaryota; kingdom Metazoa; phylum Chordata; class Actinopteri; order Salmoniformes; family Salmonidae; genus Hucho; species Hucho hucho. The sequence continues at coordinate 729,136 of QNTS01000295.1, forward strand.
AAAAGACCAAACAAGTGGGTCCCCCCTTGATGACAACAGTACCCAGGGCGCGCGCCCGAGAAGTCGCACAGTGTCTTATTTACCGTCTTTAGAGCTCAGTTTATATTCCGGTTGATTTAT
>QNTS01000295.1:730392-745258 GCA_003317085.1 Hucho hucho
AGACTGTTGACATCCAGAGGAAGCGATCGGTACTGCATTCATATGCCCTTATATGGGCATTTTCATGAGGGAGGGGTTCCAAATGAGGCACTCTGTGAAAACCACTTTTTCCAGGACAGAAATTCCTCTGGGTTTTGCCTGCCATATCCGTTCTGTTTTACTCACAGACAAATGGTTAACAGTTTTACAAAATTCAGAGTGTTTCCTATCCAATGGTACCAAATATGTGCATATCCTATTTTCTGGGCCTGAATGGGAGGCATTTTACTTTGGGCACGCCAGGCTCTCTAAAACGGTCACCTCGTGTGCTCATCCCTAATTAACCAACCATGCTATTTTGTTTGTTATTTCTCATTGTTTGTCAATTATTTTGTACATAATGTTGCTGCTACCGTCTCTTATGACCGAAAAGAGCTTCTGGACATCAGAACAGAGATTACACCTCATCCCCATCATTCGCTGGAGAAAGAAACTGAGATTTCATGGAAAGATATTGGAGTGCCTTGTGAGGATCAGGCGACGAGTGGCTAATCTGCCTTTGCCATCCGTACTGTTAGCTAACGTTGAATCGCTGGAAAATAAATGGGACGAACTGAAAGCACATATATCCTATCAACGGAACAATAAAAACTGTAATATCTTATGTTTCACCGAGTCGTGGCTGAACGACAACATTAATGACATACAGCTGGCGGGTTGTACACTCTATCGGCAGGATAGAACAGCAGCCTCTGGTAAGACACGGGGCGGGAGCCTATGCATATATGTAAACAACAGCTGGTGCACGATATCTGAGGAAGTCTCAAGGTTTTGCACGCCTGTGGTAGAGTATCTCATGATGAGCTGTAGACCACACAATCTACCAAAATCATTTTCATCTGTATTTTTCGTAGCTGTCTACATACCCCCACAGACCAATGATGGCACTAAAACCCGCATTCAACGATCTGTATACCGCCATAAAAACAGGAAAACGTTCATCCAGAGGTGGCACTCCTAGTGGCCAGGGACGTTAATGCAGGGAAACTTAAATCAGTTTTACCTCATTTCCATCAGCATGTTAAATGTGCAACCAGAGGAAAAAAAACTCTATACCACCTTTACTCCACACACAGAGACACGCCCTCCATTTAGCAAATCTGACCATAAATCTATCCTCCTGATTCCAGCTTACAAGCCAAAACGAAAGCAGGAAGCACAAGTGACTCGGTCTATAAAAAAGTGGTCAGATGAAGCAGATGCTAAACTACAGGACTGTTTTGCTAGCAAAGACTGGAATATGTTCCGGGATTCTTCCAATGGCATTAAGATGTACACCACATCAGTCACTGGTGCATCAATGACATTGTCCCCACAGTGACAGTACGTACATACCCCAATCAGAAGCCATGGATTACAGGCAACATTCGCAATGAGCTAAAGGGTAAAGCTGCCGCTTTCAAGGATCAGGACTCTAACCTGAAAGCTTATAAGAAATCCCGCTAAGCCCTCCGACGAACCATCAAACAGGCAAAGAGTCAATACAGGACCAAGATCGAATCGTACTACACCGGCTCCGAAGCACGTCGGATGTGGCAGGGCTTGCAAACTATTACATACTACAAAGGGAAGCACAGCCGAGAGATGCCCAGTGACACGAGCCTACCAGACGAGCTAAATAACTCCTATTCTTGCTTTGAGGCAAGTAACACTGAAACATGCATGAGAGCATCAGCTGTTCCGGGTGACTGTGTGATCAAGCTCTTCACAGCCGACCTTTAAACAGGCCAACATTCACAAGGACGCAGGGCCAGACGGATTACTAGGACGTGTACTCCGAGCATGCGCAGACCAACTGGCAAAAGTGTCTTCACTGACATTTTCAACCTCTCCCTGTCTGAGTCTGCAATACCAACATGTTTCAAGCAAACCACCATAGTCCCTGTGCCCAACAACACTAAGGTAACCTGCCTAAACGACTACCGACCGGTAGCACTCATGTTTGTAGCCATGAAATGCTTTGAAAGGCTGGTCATCAAATAAAATGTATTTATAAAGCCCTTCTTACATCAGCTGATGTCACAGAGTGCTGTACAGAAACCCAGCCTAAAAGCCCAAACAGCAAGCAATGCAGGTGTAAAAGCACGGTGGTTAGGAAAAACTCCCTAGAAAAGCCAGAACCTAGGAAGAAACCTAGAGAGGAATCAGGCTGTGAGGGGTGGCCAGTCCTCTTCTGGCTGTGCCGGGTGGAGATTATAACAGAACATGGACAAGATTTTAAAATGTTCATAGAACAGGCAGAACAGTTGAAACTGGAGCAGCACGGCCAGGTGGACTGGGGACATCAAGGAGTCATCAGGCCAGGTAGGCCTTGATGAAAGGTCCTAATGCTCAGGTCCACCGAGAGAGAGAGAGAGAGAGAGAGAGAGAGAGAGAGAAAAGGAGAGATAATTAGAGAGAACATACTTAAATTCACACAGGACACCGGATAAGAGAGGAGAAATACTCCAGATATAACAGATGGACCCTAGCCCCCCGACACATAAACTTCTGCAGCATGAATACTGGAGGCTGAGACAGGATGGGGCGGGAGACACTGTGGCCCCGTCCGATGATACCCCCGGACAGGGCCTAACAGGCAGGATATAACCCCACCCACTCTGCCGAAGCACAGCCCCCACACCACTAGAGGGATATCTCCATAACCAACTTACCATCCTGAGACAAGCCCGAGTATAGCCCAAAGATCTCCGCCACGGCACAACCCAAGGGGGGGGGTACCAGGAAGATCACGTCAGTGACTCAACCCACTCAAGCGACGCACCTATGTGAGAGGAACACCTTTGTGAGAATGCTATTCATTGACTACAGCTCAGCGTTCAACACCATAGTGCCTTCAAAGCTCATCACTAAGCTAAGGACCCTGGGACTAAACAGCTCCCTCTGCAACTGGATCCTGGACTTCCTGACGGGCCGCCCCCAGGTGGTAAAGGTAGGTAACAACACATCTGCCACGCTGATCCTCAACACAGGGGCCCCTCAGGGGTGCGTGCTCAGTCCCCTCCTGTTCTCCCTGTTCACTCATGACTGCACAGCCAGGCACGACTCCAACACCAAGACTTACCGGAGAGCCAAGTCTAGATCCAAGAGGCTTCTAAACAGCTTTACCCACAAGCCATCAGACTCCTGAACATCTAATCAAATGGCTACACAGACTATTGGCACTGCCCCCTCCCCCCTATTCTATGCTACTGCTACTCTCTGTTATTATCTAGGCATATTCACTTTAATAACTCTACCTATATGTACATAATACCTCAATTACCTCGACACCGGTGCCCCCGCACATTGACTCTGTACCGGTACCCCCTGTATATAGTCCCTCTATTGTCATTTACTGCTGCTCTTTAATTATTTGTTTTTCTTATCTCTTACTTTTTTTAGGTATTTTCTTAAAACTGCATTGGTTAAGAGCTTGTACGTAAGTATTTCACTGTAAGGTCTACACCTGTTGTATTCGGCGCATGTGACAAATAACATTTGATTTGATTTGAAGTTTAATTAATAAGTTAAACACTCACCAGACAACTTCAGTAGATAACTTGGTTTCCATTTTCCAACTGATTTTACTTCTCCCACTGACTGGTCGCCAACGGTTACGTGGAACTCATGTATTTACCAGAAACGGCTTCTGGTAAACTGTTTGTCACTAGTGGTAGTAAATATTTTTGCCAAAGATTAAAATAGAATCTTCAGAGAATTGTTTGCCAGAAAAAACTTTGGCAAACTGTTTGCCACTAGTGGCAATAAATATTATTGTTGCCAAAGGTTTGCCGTAGATTCACCACTAGTGGTAAACATTTGCAAACTTCCCGACAACATTTTGTGGAACGCTATTTAGTTTGGGATTCAACCAATTGCAGATTGTGGAATGCAGGGGGTGGACACTTGATGAAGAAATTGTTAGCATGGTTGACTTCTCAGCCGATTTGCTTTCAGAAGTAAATGGGTCACGCCACTGGACTGCCAGTTCCTTAAGCCCTTTTAATACCTTGCGCTAACATGTGGTCTATGCAGATAACACACAAATCAAGTGTTCTCTGGGAAATCCGTTATCAGCAATAGATTTGTTATCAGCCTTTAAGTCTATTCTTGAAATAATCATGAATTTCCATTTTAGATGTATTAATTTCCACTGACAATTGGCGGAATAGTTCTTAAATATTTATCTAATCTAACACCATATTATTTGCTTTACTTCCACACACACACACACACACACACACACACACACACACACACACACACACACACACACACACACACACACACACACACACACACACACACACACACACACACACACACACACACACACACACACACACAATTACTCTAGCTAATGTTTGTAAAACAGCAGATGAGGCTAATGCGGTTCTCTAGGGAAAAGTTCAATATAGTTTGTTAATTAAATTAAATAATTGAATTACACTAACTCCAAAAGCATTCATCAATATAATTGTTTCTGGAGCCAACCGATCTAATTGAGCTCTAAGTGAAAACAACTGTTTTCTAATTTTGGTAACGCGCCGACTGACACAGTAATCTCGCCCTGCATTCGGTCTTTGCTCTGATCATTTTACCATGCCTTTCTATCTACGCTATGTTCTGTTTGATATCCAGCTATAGTACATCAGCGATAGCAAAACAGTTATTACAGCCATTTAATTTAACCTCAAAAGGTATAGACAGAGGGGACCCAAATGGAAAGCTATTCCCTTAATAGTGCACTACTTTTGACCAGGGCACATAGATCTATGGTCACATGTAGTGCAATATATAGCAAATAGGCTGTAATTTGGGACAGGCCTGATAGAACTTGTCCTAATAGGCCCTCACTGTTCACTTTCTAATGTGATCCTCTCTCTTGCCTTTTCATAAAGACTGGCCCCCGAGTATTACCCTATACCTGGACTCCAAACGTACCTCCACCACCATTTAAACTGTCTTGGATTTCACCACAAAGACGAGCCAGACAGGCCAGATAGAGTCCAATTCATCCTCCAGGGGCCAAAATAATAAAACATAATTTTGCCTCTAATCTGCCTGAAGAATGTGTGCTGTTTGAAATTGATAGTGTTGATAATCTTCTGAGAGGGAATAATTGCATATTGACTGAAACCGTAGGGCCCACTGAGGTAAGCCTCTCTGGGGTCTCCACCTTGCAGGTGTGCCCTTGGACACACTGCCGGTTCCTTGTTCGAGAAAGGGAGAGAGTATTCTTTCAGCCTTGACTGAAAGAATACATCTGACAGTTAAAACTTTGGTAGGCAGTGGAATGAACAACACGAGACAAGATTCAAGAAAGGATCTAAGCCAAATTGAGATGAACAAAGGCGTTGGTTCTCCGTTAATTCTTCCTGTCTGATGCAGCTGCAAACGCCTTGTTAATAATGTTTTATCGGTTGGTTTTACAAGGTCTCCAAATTGCTCTTGGTGTAATCTGTTTAAATTGGGCACTGATATTTCTGGTGAGAGAAAAACTACTGGAAAAGAAAACATTTTAACATTATTTCACAGTTCCACTGTTTACCAGGTAGTTAATTAGAAATTCTTTGAAATTAACAGTAGCTAAATACCTAATATTTGCATAGTCAGTACCATAAAGTATACATTGTTGCCATGTAGTTTCTCAGTTAAGAGTGTGTTAATACCAAGTAAGTATTAAATAAAAGCTTAGTAAAATAAAGTATATCCAAAACCATAATTTTCTATTGTAAGGATACTCTTAAAATTCTCTCAGTTTGCCTATGTGAATACTGAAATGTTACATTCATTACTACAAACATCACTAATTGCTTACGTTATGATATGGGGGGAAGGTTAGTGTTAGGATATAGACAAACACACTATCCAGGATACATTTCCACACTCCATCCCCAGGTGGCAGCAACCAGGTCTAGATGCTGAGCCAAGGCTTGATAAGCATATCAGGTGTTGCCAATTGTGACCCGATTCAGGAAACTAGGCGTATGTTGCAAGTCAAGACTTCACAGGAGAGCTGTTTGAACGTAAAAAAATATGTTGTTTTCATCAAAATGGCAGAAATGCCTTCTCGAACATGTGAACTTTCATGCGCCTTAATATCAAACTTGTATGCCATCTGCAAATATGAAAAAAATTGTTAAATTACGATAGCACGCATCGGTCTTTTGGAGCTGGTCAGTATGTCTAGGTAATCGTGTCAAACGTAGTTTAAAAATATATATATTTCGTAGTAAAACTGCATAAAGTTAATGTCAAGTTAAAGTGTACTGTTAGCTAGCTAATGTTTTGTGTATGCTATCCACTTTCTGGAAGTCCGAGATTTGAAATCAGTGGAATTCGAGTATGATAGCTAAGGAGATGGAGAAAACACCAGTCTGGATTACACTTTCAAACTAAGGGGAACCATGCATGGCATCTGACAGGAGACACATCCAACCATGATGAATACGGGTAAGATAGTCTAGCTAGCGACATTTTCAGATATTACACGTTTCTAATTTTTACAAAAGAGTTTCATTTCTAGTGTACTGTTAGCTAGCTAGTGTTAGCTGGCTGGGTAGCTAGCTAACATTATGTGTATGATCTTATTCTTCATACATCAGACACATTTGCTTGACTAATTATAGCCATATAACTGGTTGGTTAGCTACCTGCAGATTCATGCATGGTAGTAAGGTCATGAGTTGTGATTATGGTCCATTGTTTAGCTAGCTAGCTACATGTCTTAACAAAAGACTCCACTATGCAAGTATCCATTTCAATAGAATGTCACTGCAACAGTTGATAGACATACTAGCTGGTAAATTCGCTCTGGCTATCTACTCCGATTTCGGACCACTGGTAAAGATAGTATAGCAAGCTATATTTTCAGATATAACGCATTTCTAATTTTGACAAAGTATTTTCATTTCAAGTTAGTGTACTGTTAGCTATCTAGCTAACGTTAGCTGGCTGGCTCGCTAACTAGCGTTACGTCACGCATTGGGATTCATTGTTTACCTAGCTAGCTATCTAGCTACATTTCTTGACAAAATACTCTCATCTTAGTGTGCAAGAGTGCAAAATAACTGATTCATTTTTGAACGCTCAACACTCATTGAATACAGTGAGGGATAAAAGTATTTGATCCCCTACTAATTCTGTACGTTTACCCACTGACAAAGAAGTGATCAGTCTATAATTTTAATGGTAGGTTTATTTGAACAGTGAGAGACAGAACAACAAAAAAATCAAGAAAAACGCATGTGAAAAATGTTATAAATTGATTTGCATTTTAATGAGGGAAATAAGTATTTGACCCCTCTGCAAAACATGACTTCGTACTTGGTGGCAAAACCTTTGTTGGCAATCACAGAGGTCAGACGTTTCTTGTAGTTGGCCACTAGGTTAGCACACATCTCAGGAGGTTTTTTGTCCCACTCCTCTTTGCAGATCTTCTCCAAGGTTTCGAGGCTGACGTTTGGCAACTCGAACCTTCAGCTCCCTCCACAGATTTTCTATGGGATTAAGGTCTGGAGACTGGCTAGGCCACTCTAGGACCTTAATGTGCTTCTTCTTGAGCCACTCCTTTGTTGCCTTGACCGTGTGTTTTGGGTCATTGTCATGCTGGAATACCCATCCACGACCCATTTTCAATCCCCTGGCTGAGGGAAGGAGGTTCTCACCCAAGATTTGACGGTACATGTCCCCGTCCATCGTCCCTTTGATGCGGTGAAGTTGTCCTGTCCCCTTAGCAGAAAAACACCCCCAAAGCATAATGTTTCCACCTCCATGTTTGACGGTGGGGATGGTGTTCTTGGGGTCATAGGCAGCATTCCTCCTCCTCCAAACACGGCGAGTTGAGCTCCATTTTGGTCTCATCTGACCACAACACTTTCACCCAGTTGTCCTCTGAATCATTCAGATGTTCATTGGCAAACTTCAGACGGGCATGTATATGTGCTTTCTTTAGCAGGTGGACCTTGCGGGCGCTGCAGGATTTCAGTCCTTCACGGTGTAGTGTGTTACCAATTGTTTTCTTGGTGACTATGGTCCCAGCTGCCTTGAGATCATTGTCAAGATCCTCCCGTGTAGTTCTGGGCTGATTCCTCACCGTTCTCATGATCATTGCAACTCCACGAGGTGAGATCTTGCATGGAGCCCCAGGCCGAGGGAGATTGACAGTTCTTTTGTGTTTCTTCCATTTGCAAATAATCGCACCAACTGTTGTCACCTTCTCACCAAGCTGCTTGGCGATGGTCTTGTAGCCCATTCCAGCCTTGTGTAGGTCTACAATCTTGTCCCTGACATCCTTGNTGCCCAAAGTAAAATGCCTCCCATTCAGGCCCAGAAAATAGGATATGCACATATTTAGTACCATTGGATAGGAAACACTCAGAATTTTCTAAAAGTGTTAACATTTTGTCTGTGAGTAAAACAGAACGGATATGGCAGGCGAAACCCCAAGGAATTTCTGTCCTGGAAAAAGTGGTTTTGACACATTGCCTCATTTAGAGCCCCTCCCTTATGAAAATGCCCTTATAAGGGCATATGAATGCAGTACCTATTGCTTCCTCTGGATGTCAACAGTCTCGAGAAAGTGATTTGATTCTTCTTAGCTGCTTTTAGAGCAGAGAAGAAGACGAATAAGGAAATGTCCACATAGATGTCAATACAAGTAAATGCGCGCTCACAGCTTGCGCGTTCTTTGTTTTTTTCTTTCTTATCGCCCAGTTTATATTCCGGTTGAAATATTATACAACATATACATTAAAGTGTTCCTAAGGATACATTTAAAATGATGTTTGATTGTTCTTGGACAAGTTTATAGGTATAAGTTGAACGAGTTCTCTTCACGTTTCAATGGAGGAGTCGACGCTGTTTTTTTCTGGTTATAACGCGCCAACCAAACTGAGATTTATGGATATAATACATTACTTTTTCTAACAAAAGAACCATGGATTGTCTTCGTTGGACACTTGGGAAGCCCTCAGCAGAAGTTCTTCAAAAGGTAATTGATTTGTTTTCGCTGTGAAATGTGTTTTGTGTGAACCGTGATTGCTTATGAAATTATGGTAATGGCAAAAATATGTTAGGTGCTACCCTCAAACAATCAAATGTGGTGCTTTCGCCGTAAAGCCTTTTTGAAATCTGACAACGCTGTGATATTGCCATGAAGCAGAGCTTTTGATGACTCTGAAGCACTTGTATATTGATGCATGTTTAATAATTCAACTCCACAAGAAGTTAAGAGTTTGCTCCTAATCTCAGCTCGTTACCTGTATAAAAGACACCTGGGAGCCAGAAATCTTTCTGATTGAGAGGGGGTAAAATACTTATGTCCCTCATTAAAATGCAATTCCATTTATAAAATTTTTCACATGCGTTTTTCTGGATTTTTTGGTTCTCTCTCTCACTGTTCAAATAAACCTACCATTAAAATTATAGACTGATCATTTCTTTGTCAGTGGGCAAACGTACAAAATCAGCAGGGGATCAAATACTTTTTTCCCTCACTGTATGTCCGGTGTCGGTAAACGTCAGCAACAAACCGTATTTAAATTGTTGCCAGCAGCACAGTTACAGTCACCAATGCTCTGGATAACATGAAAACAGGTCAGAGTGTGGTCTCTCTCATGTGTCTGAAAGTAGCTAGCCAATGTTAGGCAGTTAGCTTGGGTGCTTGACTGTCGTTGATGAGGCCAGTCGTTTGTTTTTGAGTCTTTAGTTTGGGCATCCCTGTTTGTAGTTTCCTATTTGTACATATTTATGTTTTGTCACCATCTGAACAAATAATAATCTGCTTGTACTGGCTGAGCCAGAGGTCAAGAGACATAGAGCTGGCCCTGGACCAAGTTAAGGTTGCTGTCTCCCTGGGCACATGTACATTCAACACCTAGGCGTATGCGCTTATTTGTCACTAGATGCACATCTGAAAACAGATTACAGACCAGTTAACTAGGCCTACATTAGGACCGCTAGACATAATGAGTGCAGAAAAATCAGTAGGCTAGTTTTTGGTTTCTTAACACGCATATATTTACTATTGCAAGAACATACAGACACACATTTTCCACCACAGTCTTCAAGACAAGCTGTGCGTGTGTCTGTATCATTCGTCAAACCTCCCCTGACATTCATGGGGCCTATTAATTTAAAGTAGAAATATGTTCCTCTCTAAACATGGCGAACAGCTGTCCCAGCCCCGGAGAATCATATGGAAGAATGCATTATCGGCCTTGTTTGAATATTCCCTCCAATTTGGAATAATTAGGCAGCTATTCAGTTGGTGCAATGGGCAACACAGATGCCAAAGCACAGCTGAGTGGAATAGCTAATGCCGCTGCTGCGCCACTGAATCACCAACACGACCATGGGACACAAGAAAGGAAACAAGGAACGAAACGGAGGTGTGCTCCATTAAAAAAAGTGTACACTTATTGGTACAATGTGTAGACTCTTTGCTTCCTACTCGCCTACATACTGTACCTAGAATCATAAAAAGGTTCTTCAGCTGTCCCTGTAGAAAAATCATGTTTGGTACAAGGTAGAATCTTTTCAACAATGGGTTCTTTATGGGTTCTACCTGTAACCAAAAAAGGGTTATACTACAGAGATAGCGGAATAACCCTTTTTTAAACCTTTTTTACTTTCCTTATTTTCATCCTTACTTACTTGTTGACATGAAAGTATTCATACCCCTTGACTTATTCCACATTTTCTTGTGTTACAGCCTGAATTTAACTTCTTAGGGAGCAGTGGGGCGTGAAGAGAACGCGTTCAAATATACCTATAAACGTTTCCTAAACAAATCAAATACCAGTTAAAATGCATCCTTAGCTATCCTTTTATGAATATGAGCGATAATATTTCACTCGGATGGTCACCTAAATGTTATATAAGTAAAATAAAGTGGGGTGCGCAGCCAGCCTTGCGCACGAGAAAACTTGTTGACATCTGAGCTACCTTGGCCATATCCTGTACCTATTCTTCCTGCTTCCTCCAATCTCTCTGAGGCTTTATATATAGACTGTTGACATCTAGTGGAAGCCATAGGTACTGAAATCTCGGAGCTGCTTGGCATAGAACTCAATAGAGAGTCTGTCAAACAGAGCCAATGTGACAAAAAACAGTAATTCCGGATAGATTTTTCTTGGGTTTTCGCCTAATATTTCTGTTCTGTTACACTCACTGACATAATGTTAACACTTTTAGAAACTTCAGTGTTTCCTATCCAATAGTACTAATTATGTGCATATCCTATTTTCTGGGCCTGAGTGGGAGACATTTTACTTTGAGCACGCCAGACTCTCCAAAACCGTCCCCTCAGGAACCGCTCCCTAAGAAGTTAACTTAGCTAGCACCCCACTCCCGACACTACCCGGTGAAATGCAAGGCGCCAAATTCAAATTCCAAAAGTTGAATTATTAAACATGCATCAATATACAAGTGTTGCATAGTCATCAAAAGCTCTGCTTCTTGGCAATATCACAGCGTTGTCAGATTTCAAAAAGGCTTTACGGCAAAAGCACCACATTTGATTGTTTGAGGATAGCACCTAACATATTTTTTCCATTACCATAAATTCATAAGCCTTCACGGTTCACACAAAACACATTTCACAGCGAAAACAAATCAATTACCTTTTGAAGAACTTCTGCTGAGGGCTTCCCAAGTGTCCAACGAAGACAATCCATGGTTCTTTTGTTAGAAAAAGTAATGTATTATATCCATAAATCTCCGTTTGGTTGGCGCGTTATAATGCGAAAATACAGCGTCGACTCCTCCATTGAAACGTGAAGAGAACTCGTTCAACTTATACCTATAAACTTGTCCAAGAACAATCAAACATAATTGTAAATGTATCCTTAGGAACACTTTTATGTATATGTTGTATAATATTTCAACCGGAATATAAACTGGGCCATAAGAAAGGAAAAAACCACAGAGCGCGCCAGCCGGGAACGCGCATTTTCTTCTATTGACATCTGTGTGGCCACTTCCTTATTCGTCTTCTTCTACAATCTAAAAGCATCTAAAAAGAATCAGAACACTTTCTCGAGACTGTTGACATCCAGAGGAAGCAATAGGTACTGCATTCATATGCCCTTATATGGGCATTTTCATAAGGGAGGGGTTCCAAATGAGGCAATGTGTCAAAACCACTTTTTCCAGGACAGAATTTCCTCGGGTTTTTGCCTGCCATATCCGTTCTGTTATACTCACAGACAACATGTTAACATTTTTCGAAACTTCAGAGTGTTTCCTATCCAATGGTACTAAATATGTGCATATCCTATTTTCTCGGCCTGAATGGGAGGCATTTTACTTTGGGCACGCCAGGCTCTCCAAAACCGTCACCTTGTGCGCTGCTCCCAAAGAAGTTAAAATGGACCAAATATATTTATTTTCTCACCCATCTACACACAATACCCCATAATGACAGTGAAAACATGTTTTTAGACATTTTTGTACATTTATTGGAAATTAAATAAAAAAAATATCTAATTTACATAAGTATTCACACACCAGAGTCAAAACTTTGTCGAAGCTCCTTTGGCAGCAATTACACCTGTGAGTCTTTTTGGGTAAGTCTCAGATGGCGACGAAAGACATAGTCGCCTCGCTTCACGTTCTTAGGAAACTATGCAGTATTTAGTGTTTTATGTATTATTTCTTACATTGTTACCCCAGGAAATCTTAAGTCTTATTAAATCTAGCCGGGAAGAACTATTGGATATAAGAGCAATGTCAACTTACCAACATTACGACCAGGAATACGACTTTCCCGGAGCAGATCCTCTGTTCGGATCACCACCCAGGACAATGGATCTATTCCCAGCAGCTGACCGAAAACAATGACGATGCAGAAGGGGCAGACAGAGCGGTCTTCTGGTCAGGCTTTGAAAACGGGCACATCGCTCTCCACTATCGAATATACTACTCGCCAATGTCCAGTCTCTTGACAACAAGGTAGATGAAATTCGAGCGAGGGTTGCCTTCCAGAGAAACATTCTCTTTTCACTGAAAAATGTCTCTCTCGGGATATGTTGTTGGAATTGGTTCGGCCACCGGGCTTCTCCATGCATCACGCCGACAGAGATAAACACCTCTCTGGGAAGAGGAAGGGCGGGGGTGTATGCTTTATGATTAACAACTCTTTGTGTAATCGTAACATACAGGAACTCAAGTCCTTCTAATCACAAGACCTACAATTCCTTACAATCAAATGTCGGGCATTCTACCTACCAAGAGAATTCTCGTCAGTTATAGTCACAGATGTGTACATCCCCCTCAAGCGAACACCAAGATGGCCCTCAAGGAACTTCACTTGAGTCTATGTAAACTGGAAACTATATATCCGGAGGCTGCATTTATTGTAGCTGGGGATTTTAACAAAGCAAATTTTATCAGCATATTGTTTGCACAACACGCAGGGCTAATACTCTCGACCACTGCTACTCTAACTTCTGCGATGCATGCAAAGCCCTCTCTTCGGCAAATCTGACCACGACGCCATCTTGCTCATCCTGGCTTATAGGCAGAAACTCAAACAGGATGTAGCAGTGACGAGAACCATTCAACGCTGGTCTGACGAATCGGAAGCCATGCTACAAGATTGTTTTGATCACGAGGACTGGAATATGTTACGATCAGCCTCAGAGGACAATATTGACCTATACACTGACTCAGTGAATGCGTTTATAAATAAGTGCATCGGAGACGTCGTACACACTGTGACCATTAAAACCTACCCTAACCAGAAACTGTGGATGGATGGCGCCATTCGCAAAAAACTAAAAGCGCGATCCAACGCATTTAATTATGGAAAGAGGTCTGGAGATATGGCTGAATATAAACAGTGTAGTTATTCGCTCCGCAAGGCAATCAAACAAGCAAAATGCCGGTACAGGGACAAGGTGGAGTCGCAATTCAACGGCTCAGACACGAGACGTATTGTCACGTCCTGGCCATAGATAGCCCTTTTGGCTGCTCATTGGTGTTTTTGGTCAGGACGTGATCAGGTGTGTTTTTGGTTCTATGGTTATATTTCTATGTTGGTTGGTTTGGGTTCCCAATTAGAGGCAGCTGTTAGTCTGTGTCTCTAATTGGAATCCTATTTGAGTTGGTTCCCTGCCCCACTTGCCTTGTGGGTTGTTGTTTGCATTTGTGTGTGTGTACCTGTGTGTGCCACACCTGCGTTACGGTCGTTGTGTGCGTTCTTTTGTTTTGGTGAGTTCCAACCAATAAATATGTTTCACTCAACCCTGCACGCTGCGCCTTGGTCCACGTCCGTACAAGATCGTGACAGAATAACCCAACAAACAAGGACCAAGCAGTGAGATAACCGGGAGTGCTGGACATGGGAGGAAATCCTGGCTGGAAAAGGACCCTGGAGGAAGGCTGGGGAGTATCGCCGTCCCAGGGAGGAGATGGAAGCAGCAACGGTAGAGCGGTGCTTCTATGAGGAGAAGTATGTGGGAACACGGCTGGCGAGGAAGCCCGAGAGGCACCCCCAAAATTATTTTGGGGGCGGGCACACGGGGAGGTTGGCTGGTTCAGGTTGGAGACCTGAGCCAACTCCCCGTGCTTACCGGAGTGAGGGTGGCACTGGTCAGGCATCGGGTCATGTAGTGAAGCGCACAGTGTCTCCAGTGCTCGTTCAGAGACCGGTACGGACTGTCCCTGCTCCACGCATCAGGCCCCCTGTGCACATTGCGAGCCCAACACGGCCTGTTCCTGCTCCGCGCACCAGGTTCCCAGTGCGCATCGCGAGCCCAGCACGGCCTGTTCCTGCTCCACGCACTAGAATCCCAGTGCGCATCGCAAGCCCAGCACGGCCTGTTCCTGCTCCACGCAC
>QNTS01000295.1:746560-776355 GCA_003317085.1 Hucho hucho
GTCCGGCACGTCCTGTCCCTGCTCCACGCATCAGGTCCCCTGTGCGCATCGAGAGCCCGGCACGTCCTGTCCCTGCTCCACGCATCAGGTCCCCTGTGCGCATCGAGGGCCCGGCGCGTCATTGCTCCACGCATCAGGCCCCCTGTGCGCATCGAGAGACCGGCACGGACTGTTCCTGTTCCACGCACCAGGCCTCTAGGGTGTCGTCCCAGCCTGGCACGTAATGTTCCTGTTCCACGCACCAGGCCTCTAGGGTGTCGTCCCAGCCTGTCACGTAATGTTCCTGCTTCACGCACCAGGCCTCTAGGGTGTCGTCCCAGCCTGGCACGGACTGTTCCTGTTCCACGCACCAGGCCTCTAGGATGTCGTCCCAGCCTGGTACGTACTGTGCCTGCTTCACGCACCAAGCCTCTTGGGTGTCACCCCAGCCTGGCACGTACTGTTCCTGCTCCACGTACGGGGCCTCCAGTGCGTCTTCTCGGGCCAGTACGGCCCGCACCGGAGCCACCGCCAAAGGCGAAGACCCACCCGATAGACCCACCCAGTGACTTTTGGGCGCAGTCTGAGTCCGCGCCTTTGGGGGGGGGTACTGTCACGTCCTGGCCATAGATAGCCCTTTTGGCTGCTCATTGGTGTTTTTGGTCAGGACGTGGTCAGGGGTGTTTTTGGTTCTATGGTTATATTTCTATGTTGGTTGGTTTGGGTTCCCAATTAGTGGCAGCTGTTAGTCGTTGTCTCTAATTGGGAATCCTATTTAAGTTGGTTCCCTGCCTCACTTGCCTTGTGGGTTATTGTTTACATTTGTGTGTGTGTGTACCTGTGTGTGCCACAACTGCGTGACGGTTTGTTCTTTGTTTATAGTTTTTTGCCTGTTTGCACTTTAATTAAAGTATGTATACTGGAAACCTCACTGCGTCTTGGTCCGCTCCATCGGAAAACCATGACATGTATGTGGCAGGGTCTGCAGAAAATCACGTACTACAAAAACATAAACAGCCACATCACGGATACCGACGTCACGCTTCCAGACAAACTAAACGCCATCTTTGAGGAAAATACAGTGCCACCGTCGCGGATCGCTAACAAAGACTGCGGCCCCCCCTCTTCTTCTCCATGGTTGACTTGAGTACAACATTTAAACTTGTTAACCCTCTTAAGGCTGCTGGCCCAGACGCCATCCCTTGACGCATCCTCAGAGCATGCGCAGACCAGCTTGCTGGTGTGTTTACAGACATATTTAATCGCTCCCTATCCCAGTCTGTTGCCCCCACATGCTTCAAGATGGCTACCATTATTCCTGTACCCAAGAAGGAAAATATAACTGAACTAAATGACTACCGCCCCGTAGCACTCACTTCTGTCATCATGAAGTGCTTTGAGGGGCTTGTCAAGGATCATATCACCGCCACCTTACCGGCCACCCTAGAGCCACTTCAGTTTGCATACCGCCCCAACAGGTCCACAGATAACGCAATCGCCGTCAGACTGCACACTGCCCTATCCCATCTGGACAAAAATAATACCTATGTAAGAATGCTGTTCATTGACTACAGCTCAGAATTCAACATCATAGTACCCTCTAAGCTCATCATCAAGCTGGAGGCCCTGGGTCTCAACCCTTCCCTGTGCAACAGGGTCCTGGACTTTCTGACAGGCCGCCCCCAGGTTGTGAAGGTAGGAAATAACATCTCCACTTCACTGACCCTCAACACTGAGGACCCACAAGGGTGTGCGCTAAGCCCTCTCCTGTACTCCCTGTTCACCCACGACTGCGTGGCCATGCACACCTCCAACTCAATCATCAAGTTTGCAGACGACACAACAGTAGTTGGCTTGATCACCAACAATGACGAGACAGCCTACAGGGAGGAGGTGAGGGCACTCGGAGTGTGGTGTCAGGAAAACAACCTCTCACTCAACGTCAACAAAACAAAGAAGATGATCGTGGACTTCCGGAAACAGCAGAGGGAGCACTCCCCTATCCACATCGAAGGGTCAGCAGTGGAGAATATGGAAATGTTTAAGTTCCTGGGTGTACACATCACGGACAAACTGAAATGGTCATCCCACACAGACATTGTGGTGAAGAAGGTGCAACAGCGCCTCTTCAACCTCAGGAGGATGAAGAAATTAGGCTTGTCACCCAAAACCCTGACAAAGTTTACAGATGCACAATCGAGAGCATTCTGTTGGGCTGTATCACAGCCTGGTACGGCAACTGCACCGCCCTCAANCAACGTCAACAAAACAAAGAAGATGATCGTGGACTTCCGGAAACAGCAGAGGGAGCACTCCCCTATCCACATCGAAGGGTCAGCAGTGGAGAATATGGAAATGTTTAAGTTCCTGGGTGTACACATCACGGACAAACTGAAATGGTCATCCCACACAGACATTGTGGTGAAGAAGGTGCAACAGCGCCTCTTCAACCTCAGGAGGATGAAGAAATTAGGCTTGTCACCCAAAACCCTGACAAAGTTTACAGATGCACAATCGAGAGCATCCTGTTGGGCTGTATCACAGCCTGGTACGGCAACTGCACCGCCCTCAACTTCAAGGCACTCCAGAGGGTGGTGCGGTCTGTACAACGCATCACAGGGGGCAAAATACCTGCCCTCCATGACACCAAAAGCACCTGATGTCACAGGAAGGCCAAAAAGATCATCAAGGACAACAACCACCCGAGCCCCCCCAGAAGGTGAGGTCAGTACAGTTGCATCAAAGCTGGGACCGAGAGATTGAAAAACACCTATCTCAAGGCCATCAGACTGTTAAATAGCCATCACTAACTCAGTGAGGCTGCTGCCTACACTGAGACCCAATCACTGGACACTTTAATAAATGGATCACTAGTCACTTTAAACAATTCCACCTTAAATAATGCCACTTTAATAATGTTTACATATCTTACATTACTCATATCACATGTATATACTGTATTTTATACCATCTACTGCACCTTGCCTATGCCGCTCGCCCATTGCTCATCCATATACTTATATGTACATATTCTCATTCACCCCTTTAGATTTGTGTGTATTAGGTAGTTGTTGGGGAATTGTTAGATATTACTGCACTGTTGGAACTAGAAGCACAAGCATTTCACTACACTCGCATTAACATCTGCTGACCATGTATATGTGACCGATACAATTTGATTTGAAGAGCTTTCCACACCTGGATTGTACAACATTTGGCCATTGTTCTTTAAAAAAGTATTTAAGCTCTGTCAAATTGGTTGTTGATCATTGTTAGACAGCCATTTTCAGATCTTGCCATAGATTTTCAAGCAGATTTATGTCAAGACTGTAACTTGGCCACTCAGGAATATTCACTGTCTTTATGGTAAGCAACATTGTTTTTAAATTTAGTGCCTTGTTAGAAACTGGATGCATGTTTTGGAATATTTTTAGCTAGATTCCTTATTTTCAATCTGTCAATTAGGTTAGTATTGTGGAATAACTACAATGTTGTTGATCCATCCTCAGTTTTCTCCTATCAAAGCCATTCAACTCTAACTGTTTTAAAGTCACCATTGGCCTCATGGTGAA
Organism: Hucho hucho; assembly: GCA_003317085.1. Lineage (NCBI taxonomy): Eukaryota > Metazoa > Chordata > Actinopteri > Salmoniformes > Salmonidae > Hucho > Hucho hucho. The sequence continues at coordinate 750,112 of QNTS01000295.1, forward strand.
ATCCCTGAGCGGTTTCCTTCCTCTCCGGCAACTGAGTTAGGGAGGATACCTGTATCTTTAAAACCCTTTTAGGCCTCACTCCCCCTTATCTGAGATATCTACTGCAGCCCTCGTCCTCCACATACAACACTTGTTCTGCCAGTCACATTCTGTTGAAGGTCACCAAAGCACACACATCCCTGGGTCGCTCGTCTTTTCAGTTCGCTGCTGCTAGCGACTGGAACGAGCTGCAACAAACACTCAAACTGGACAGTTTTATCTCAATCTCTTCATTCAAAGACTCAATCATGGACACTCCTAATGACAGTTGTGGCTGCTTTACCCGATGTATTGTTGTCTCTACCTTCTTGCCCTTTGTGCTGTTGTCTGTGCCCAATAATGTTTGTACCATATTGTGTTGCTACCATGTGGTTGTCGTGTTGCGCTGCTACCATGCTGTGATGTAATGTGTTCCTGCCTTGCTATATTGTTGTCTTAGGTCTCACTTTATGTAGTCTTGTGTTGTCCCTCTTTATATTTTTGTATTTTTTATCCCGGCCCTGCAGGAGGCCTTTTGGTAGGCTGTCATTTTAAATAAGATTCTGTTCTTAACTGACTTGCCTAGTTAAATATAAGTTTTTAAACATTTTAAATCTTTGTAGTGACTGGGTGTATTGATGCACCATCCAAAGTGTAATTAATAACTTCACCGTGCTCAAAGAGATATTCAATGTCAGCTTTTTATTTTTGCCCATCGATCAATAGGCGCCCTTCTTTGCGAGGCAATGGAAAACCTCCCTGGCCTTTGTGGTTTGAATCTATGTTTGAAATTCACGGCTCAATTGAGTCACCTTACAGATAATTGGATGTGGGGGGTACAGAGATAAGGCAGTCATTCAAAAATCATGTTAAACACTATTATTGCACACAGAGTGAGTCCAGTGGTTCCTCCTGTAAAAGTTGTGAGCTTATACCGCGGGACTTAGAGGTATCCAGTGTCATGGCTTCATTGCTCCAGACCACCGCAAGGGGGAGTTAGAGCACTCATTATGCATTTGGGTTTTCATATGACCAATCATATTGAGTGGTTCCAATGACGAACTTGACGCGAGCCATCCGTCGCTGGTGACATTCTTCAGTAAAGATGGCTGACAAAATATTACGGTGGAAGCAAATGTAAGTAATTATAACGTCATAACAAGTCAAGCAAAAAAATTACAATTGAGAGAAATATGTTAGTTAACTTCTTAGGGAGCGGTGGGGCACTCCCGACACTACCAGGTGAAATGCAAGGCGCCAAATTCAAAATCCAAGTTGAATTATTAAACATGCATCAATATACAAGTGCTTCATAGTCATCAAAAGATCTGCTTCTTGGCAATATCACAGCATTGTCAGATTTCAAAAGGCTTTACGGCGAAAGCACCACATTTGATTGTTTGAGGGTAGCACCTAACATATTTTTGCCATTACCATAATTTCATAAGCCTCCACGGTTCACAGAAAACACATTTCACAGCGAAAACAAATCAATTACCTTTTGAAGAACTTCTGCTGAGGGCTTCCCAAGTGTCCAACGAAGACAATCCATGGTTCTTTTGTTGGAAAAAGTAATGTATTATATCCATAAATCTCAGTTTGGTTGGCACGTTATAATCAGAAAAAACAGCGTTGACTCCTCCATTGAAACGTGAAGAGAACTCGTTCAACTTATACCTATAAACTTGTCCAAGAACAATCAAACATCATTGTAAATGTATCCTTAGGAACACTTTTATGTATAAATAGCATAATATTTCAACCGGAATATAAACTGGGCGATAAGAAAGGAAAAAACCAAAGAACGTGCCTGCCGGGAGCGCGCAAAGGACATCTCTGGGGGCACTTCCTTATTCCTCTTCTTCTCTGCTCTAAAAGCATCTAAAATGAATCAGAACACTTTCTCGAGACTGTTGACATCCAGAGGAAGCGATAGGTACTGCATTCATATGCCCTTATAAGGGCATTTTCATAAGGGAGGGGTTCCAAATGAGGCAATGTGTCAAAACCACTTTCCAGGACAGAATTTCCTCGGGTTTTTGCCTGCCATATCCGTTCTGTTTTACTCACAGACAAAATGTTAACACTTTTAGAAAGTGTGTTTCCTATCCAATGGTACTAAATATGTGCATATCCTATTTTCTGGGCCTGAATGGGAGGCATTTTACTTTGGGCACGCCAGGGTCTCCAAAACGGTCACTTCGTGCGCTGCTCCCAAAGAAGTTAACTCTGGGACTACTACATCTCTTTCTGTATTCAATGTAAAGCATCTCTTAAATAATACTTCCTGTTGACCCGATCAAGTGACCTCACCTATAATCATGCTGTGCCCTCTGTGTCAGTCAGTTCAGATGCGGGAGGGGTGTGTAGTCTCACCTGGTGTCCACACTAAGTGGCTACAGAGTACGTTATGCTGAAAAACAGACATGCGGACAAGCAATAGAAGATAATGTCATTATTAGACTTTTACATTACCAGATCACAAATGAATACCACTTGAAGCTTGATGATGACTTGATGACTCATTTTAATCCGTTGTGTAGTGCTAAGGCAACAGCTGGTGATGTGTCAGGTTCGCCTTTGTACTTAAAGGGTGATTATTCCAACTCTCTGTGAAATGCTGCAGATCTGCCCGCAGATGAGATAGGAACACATATCCCACACAGAAGTGGTGGATAGAATTTGACAGGCCAAGGTAGCCTTCTTCCTCCAAACTGTGCAGCAAGTTGTAGTGCTGACATGTCACAGCACTCCAAACATCTCTCCATAAGCGTTCCACTCTAACAGAGAGAAAGAAAAGGTTTTGTGGGGGGGAGGAATCTAATCTCTGTGGTCCTGTGGTCTTCCTCCATGAATAGTGAACACTGAGGTGGGTCCGAGGATATAGAAATGCAAGTTGTGTGTGCCTCTGTGAATGGTTACTGACTGTATGTGACGCAGACACCTATCTGAGCGTATCTGAAACATTTAAATATAGAGGGCTATGTGTCTCAGCACTTGGTTATTGCATGGCTAACCCCCAGGGAAATCATGACTTGGCAGCAACAGGGGCTTGATAGTCCAGGGAAAATGGCTGAGTGTTTATGTGGTGTAAATCTGAAAATTAGCAGCTGACAACTTACGTTTTTTTTTTATTAAAGCATGTGAGACAGGTTCCATGTACAACAAGATAGGCAGAGAGGAAGAGAGAAAAAGAACACAGAACAGTTTAATTACCTCTGGTTATGGACACTTTTGCCAGCAATAAAGCTTCCACTGCCTGTTCCTCGGACAGTGAACATCTGGCAATAACTACATTTTTTCGACCCCTTGATCAGCTCGCACTCTGAAAGTAAAGAAAATTGCTTATTTTTTGTAGATATGAAAACAATAACTGAGATATGACCGTTCAATCTAAAGCAGCAGATGTCATTTTCAGGATACGTCAATACGGCACAGAAAGCTTAACACCAGACTGGTGTTGTGGTTGTTCATTAGGTGATGGGAAAAATGCAATATGCATACAAAATAATATACTTACCTTCCTTGAAAATCCATCTATACCGCCAAAGATGACAGTGTTGTATCTTGAAAAAAAGCATTGGAATTAAAAGTGAAATGTTTCATTTAATTAACCTACATCATTATTATTGTATTACCAGTTGATGAAGAACAACTCCAATTACATACATCATTGAACATTTGTCTATGAATAAGTAAGAATAAAAAAGTTAAAATAACTTCTTAGATTTGATGGCGACATTATATATCTTAGTACCTTCAAATACAAATGTATGATTTGTATCAATGTGGACGAGAGACAGGGGAGCAGGAACAGAGTATTTTTGCAGAGCAATGCAACGAAGCTGGATCATTCTGGCAATGATACCTGCACCATCTACACGCTGCAAAGACTCCCTAACTCTTCGCCATTGTACAAGATGGCCCATTGCTTGGAGACTTCCTTTGACCATTCTAAAGCCCACATGGGGCATCCTTGCCTTAATGGCACTGACTTTCCGGTCTAACTCTTCATCTGACATATCAGAATAAGAAGACATAGTGTTCTTTCATCCTTCTGTACAAAAAGCTAACTGTTACACTGCCATGAAATATGATTATATATCGACTATGAAACAAATAGGACATGGCCTGCTTTCTTGCCATGCAAGAAAGTTAGAGGAATTCAACTGAAAATTGCGAGAACAGGCGTTTGTAGCTAAATGTTTTTGGTTAGCTTGAAAATAATAATTGCATGATATATCATTCTACGGTACGCATGTATCTATGTAATATTGTAGAATGTTATGAACCGACACTGAATCGTAGGAGGTAACTACTAGCTATGTAGAAGTTGGACAGAAGAACGCCCAGTGCTACTTACCTGAGATGCCATCATCACACAGTCCTTTGTAGGTGTCCGCTATGACTTCCTTTGTCGGAGAGAAAGGCTGAACAGTATTGGTTGTTGCCAAACTGTTTTAAAATAAAACATTTCTCAAAATATTTTTGGGGAATAAAATGCATAAAGTTTTGCGGTCTATTACAAAATATTTGATTGCAGAACAATTATTTTTGATTAAAAATAAAAAAAAGTTTTGCTCTCGACAAAAATACACATGTATCTCCATAGCATATAACAATTTGCCTGTGAATAACCAGACCATCATACAAACTTGCTATGCAGAATTCTTGACGCACAATTGCCATATCCTGCCAGCCCGCCCGCAAGCGAGCCACTCAGGCGGAGAATGACACGTGGAAGAGGGCAAGGAACGAGATGGGAGTAACAACAATTTGTTGCAGTTGGGGAGGGGGGCTAATAGCTGAACATTATTCTTTAGTAAAGGTTGAATAGTCTAGTCTAATAGCCGAGCTAGGTGTGAAAAAAAAACGATCACAGACCAGATTTGCCCTAACGACCAAGGGGGAGTTAGAGCACTGATTATGCTTTTATATTGCCCACTCTCTAACTGAGTGGGCAATATAAACCAAATAATAAACTGATAATTGTGCGCGACTTCAAATGAAACAAGCAGGGAGCAGGTATCAAACCCTCAACCTTCCGAAGTCCAGCGCTCTATCGACTATGCACCAAAAGCAGTCAATAGAGCACAGCCTCGCGGTAGCTTGCTACTCACTGTAATAAAGTAATGACTTTTCAAATAACTTACCTTACACATTATGTTGGCTGACAAATTGTTAGCTACGCTGTCCTTACGAACCACATAGCATATCATTACAGCAGTATGTACCGGTATGTTAGCTAGCTACCTAACGTCAGTAGTTATACATCAAACTTGCCAGTATATTAACTATAAGCTATCTAACTACCCAACCTTTATTGACTTGATTATTCCCGTCATTCTTAGCTTAGCTAAATGGTATAGTCGTTGTGTGTTCTCAATGGCTATTCGGGTGCTCTGGCTAGATACTCCAATTTCAGAGCACTCTCGTCTGTGTACCAGAGTGCAGAATAATGGATTTACAAGCTCTAAACATTTGTTGAATATGGCCGATGTCAGTGAAGGTTGGCAAAAAAAGCGTAATTAAATTGTTTCCAACAGCACAGTTACAGTCACCGACGCTCTGGTTGACACACGAAATCTGCCTAACCAGCTCTATTTGGGCGAGTAAAATGGTCAGAGTGGTCTCATTTGTGTCTCATGGGGTATCAGCCTCCACTCTTCCTTGAACAAGAGCAGGAGGTCAGTGTACCCTCGGCCCAGATGTTTGTCCGCCGCTGTCGACGTACCTGGAGAAGAGCCAGGGCAGCTATTCTCAAAACCAACTCCAGGTATCGTCGACAAGTGGACCGTCGCTGGACCCCAGCTCCCCGCTACTGCATTGGGCAGAGGTATGGCTTTCAACTCGGTATCTGCCCCTTCGGGTAGAGTCCCGCAAGCTGTCTCCCCGGTTCATTGGTCCTTTTCCCATCTCCAGAGTCCTGAGTTCCACTGCTGTCCGTCTTGTGTTACCCCGTACACTCCGTATTCACCCTACCTTCCATGTGTCTAGGATTAACTTGTTAGGGAGCAGTGCATGAGGTGACAGTTTTTGGAGAGCCTGGCGTGCCCAAAGTAAAATGCCTCCCATTCAGGCCCAGAAAATAGGATATGCATATATTTAGTACCATTGGAATAGGAACCATAGGAAACACTCTGAATTTTCCAAAACTGTTAACCATTTGTCTGTGAGTGAAACAGAACGGATATGGCAGGCAAAACCCCGAGGAATTTCTGTCCTGGAAAAAGTGATTTTGACACATTGCTCATTTGGGAACCCCTCCCTCATGAAAATGACCATATAAGGGCATATGAATGCAGTACACGTCGCTTCCTTATGATGTCAACAGCCTCGAGACAGTGTATTTCTTCCATTTTGGATGCTTTAGACCAGAGAAAAAGACCAAACAAGTGGGTCCCCCCTTGATGACAACAGTACCCAGGGCGCGCGCCCGAGAAGTCGCACAGTGTCNAAGAACCATGGATTGTCTTCGTTGGACACTTAGGATGACCTCAGCAGAAGTTCTTCAACAGGTAATTGATTTGTTTTCGCTGTGAAATGTGTTATGTGTGTGCCACGCTGGCTAATGAATTCATGGCTATGAGAAAGTATGTGAGGTGCTGCCCTCAAACAATCAAATGTGCTGCTTTCGCCGTAAAGCCTTTTTGAAATCTGACAACGCTGTGATATTGCCAAGAAACAGAGCTTTTGATGAGTATGGAACACTTGTATATTGGTGGATGTTTAATAATTCAACTTTGGGATTTTGAATTTGGCGCTTTACATTTTACCTGGTGGTGTCGACCCACCGCTCCCTGTGAAGTTAAGCCTGTGTCTCATTGTCCTTTGTCTTCTGTCTACAGGCCCATCCATCATCGGTGTGTGACGACCCTCCCACTCTGTCTGCCGTATTCTTTCTCTTTGCTCTTGTTTTCCTTATTAGGATGTCGCCGGGCGGAGCTGGGAGGGTCGTCAGCGACATGGGACACACCTGGGACAAATAAATACACCACTTCCCCATTCATTGAGGAGACTCTCTCCATGCAGACACACTGATAGATTTTGGTTGTGGGCATTTTTGTGGAAGTTTTGTTTGTTTGCTTTGGCACATTTCAACACCCCTCATTATGACATTTATGCTCGCAAATGCTCACTTACACTATTGATTACTGACTACACACACCATTGTTAATTGTATTTAGTTTACTTCAGTTAATAAATATATTTTGTTATTCCTTATCTCCACGTTGTCTCCCTTTTTGTGACGAACTTCGAGCCGGTTCGTGACAAGTGGGGTCTTGTCCGGGATATTGAAGGTATTGTGTTTGGGAGAAAACAAGGAGTTAATGTTTGAAAACTCTGTAGGTGCTTTGTTTGCATCTTTTGTTACAGCTTTTTTGAGTTGTAATGTTTGGAAGGCCCAGTATTGGTTGCCTTTGTTTGTTTGGTAAACTCGCCACTGCCTTGGATAGTTGGTTGTGTGCTGCATTGGAGAGAGTGTATTGGTTGCTGTTGGGACATCGGTCCAAGGAGGTGAGTATAATCGGCTGTGTACCTCAGTGGGAGATTTGGGTAGGGTAGTGACACTTGCTACCCGGAGCTATAGCCTTTATTTTTCCCCTGTTAGGCTTAGCGACATGTTTCACTTTGGAATACGTTGGGCATAGTTATTTTGTTTGTTATTTTTGTGTGGTGTCCGTGAACTCAGCAGTTGTCTCGGGGGCACATCCATGGCTTGGGGGGAATCTGCCAGCTTGCTGGGTGTTTCTTTTCCTTGCCTTCGGGCTACAGTGCGTTTTTGTATTTACTTTTGACTATGGCATCTTACGTAAACGAGTTCATTCACTTTCCATCAGAGGAACTGTTCGAATTATGTACTAAAGAACAGCTGTTGAAGATTGCTGAACACAGCAAGTGATAAACGTAAAAAAACCTGTTAGGTTGATATTGAAAGCCAATCTGATGGAAAGTGGTATTCTTGAAGTTACCACTGGGGCAGCCTCTGCCGAGGACTCGCCGTCTCGTTACAATGGCTACTCCATCTGTTAGTCCTAGTAGTCTTCTTTTTGAACAGCAGAAAGAACTGCTTCTGTTACAGCTAGAGCATGATCGTGAGAAGCTAGAGCATGACCGTGTAAAGTATGAAACATAATTGGCATTTAAACAGGATTTAAAGCGTGCTAAACTCAAGCTGCAACAAGAGCGGCTAGAGTTGGTTAGGGAAGGAAAGCTCTCTGGGGAGAGTTTGCTCTGGGAAGGTGACCCAGATTTACCTAGGGGTCGCTCCTCCTTCGGTCGTGCCCAGGACACATTTGATATTGTTGGGAACTTACGGTTCTTGCCAAAATTTTATGAGAAGGACCCTGAGAAATTATTTGTTGTTTGAGCGTGTTGCTGACGCTAGGAGTTGGCCTGATTCTGATCGCATGCACTTTAATGTTGCAGTGTGTGTTGACTGGTAAAGCGCAGGAAGCATATTCAGCTTAGTGTAGCCGACAGTGTCAGTTATGATAAAGGTTAAAATGGCTGTGTTACAGATTTATAAATTGGTTCCTGAGGCTTACCGCCAATGATTTAGAACTTTAAAAAGGGATGATAAACAGACTCATGTTGAGTTTGCGCGAGAGTTATCTTCACAGTTTGATCGATGGTGTTCCACCTCTGGTGTTTTGACTTTCCAAGGGCTGTGTGATCTGATTATGCTAGAGCAATTTAAGGACACATTCCCTGATCGTATAGCCACGTACATTAATGAACTAAAAGTAAAGACTGTCGCTGAAGCTGCAGTTTTGGCGGACGAGTATGTTTTGACTCACAAAAGTGTCTTTGCAGAGCCCCGTATTCGGAGTGAGTGGGGGCGTTGGGAGAGATTTGGGCCTCGCTCACCGAGATACTCTGGTGCAGTTTCATTCAACTAGGGTTGAGCCTGACTCCCGTGGTAAAGCTGTCTTTGGTCAAGAGTGTCAATACTGTCAAGGTTCAGGTCATTGGAAAAACGACTGTCCGGTTCTCAGGGCTAAGGGTAAATGCAGTGCTTACGCTAAATCTAAGCCTACGGCGTTAGCAGCGTCTGACCCACACTGTCTCATGCCCAGGGGCATGTGAAAGTCCATATTGACCCAGACTATTTACCTTTCATTATGGAGAGTTTTGTGTCTATGTTAGGAAGTAATGACCTAGTGCCAGTGAAGATCCTGAGAGACACAGGTGCCTCTAAGTCATTTGTGTTGGAGTCTGTGTTACCCTTCTCTGCGGAGACTGATTCTGGGAATAGTGTTCTAATTAGGGGAATAGGTTTGAACACTCTGTCAGTTCCATTGCATAAACTGATGTTCGATTGTGGACTGGTGAAAGGTGAGATTGTTGTGGGGGTGCGTCTTTCGTTGCCTATTGAGGGTATCAACGTGATCTTTGGGAATAACTTGGCTGGTGAGCGTGTATGGCCTGTCGTGTTTCCATCTCTAGTGATTTCCGCTAAGCCGTCATTTGTAGGGATTCCTGATGAGAGTGCACAGTTTCCCAGAGGTGTTCTCTGTGTGTGCAGTGACGCGTTCTATGAGCCGTGGCGACCTGGTCACTGCGCCGGCTAACGAGAATGACAAAAATAAATCTGTCACTACTTTCTCTGTTATCCCGTTATCTGTACCTCGCTCAAATCTAATCAAGGAGCAACAGGCTGACCCCAAATCAGAAGAGTTACGTGACCAAATTGTGCCTGTGGAACCGTTGGGAGATGTCGCCCATGGCTATTTTCTCCAAGAGGATGTCCTGATGAGAAAGTGGGTGTCTCATGGTAGTTGTTTTGTGGGGGAGGCGATTAGTCAGGTTGTTGTACCAGTTAAGCTTCGTGAGTTGGTGTTGACAACTTCCCACAACAACGTTGCTGGACATATGGGTGTGAGGAAAACCTACAATCGCATACTAAGACATTTCTTTTGCCCTAGGTTAAAGAGGGATGTTTCTGAGTTCATCAAAACTTGTCACACCTGTCAATTAACTGGTAAACCTAATCAAGCTATTAAGCCGTTATCACTGTTTTCTATTCCTGTACTCAGCCAACCTTTTGAGTATCTGATTATTGACTGTGTTGGTCCTCTGCCTAATTCTAAAAAGGGTAGTAGTTACCTGTTCACTTTTATGTGTCAGACCACTAGGTTTCCTGCTGCCTATCCTCTCTGGTCTATCACAACTAAGTCTGTGCTAAAAGCTTTGACTCAGGGATTCCAAACAGTGAGAGAAACTAAGGTCATTCAGAGTGATCAAGGATCTAATTTCACCTCTAATCTGTTTTTTCAGGTTCTCCAACAGCTCCATATTAAACACAATATCTCTAGTGCCTACCACATACAGAATCAAGGAGCGCTGGAATGTTTTCAAACACTTAAGTCTTTGTTGAGAGCTTATTGTACTAAGATGAATAAGGATTGAGAGGAGGGGTTGCCTTGGTTACTGTTAGCTGCTAGGGAGGTTTCACAGGAGAGCACGGGTTTCAGTCCAAATGACATTGTGTTTGGACATAGGGTGCTTGGACTTCTATCTGTTCTCCAGGATGACTGGAAGTCTCCCGAGCCCCTCAGTCCCTGTTATCTTATGTGTGTGATTTCCAGTGATGTCTGTACGACGCTGGTGAAATGGCTAAAGAGAAGCTATCATCTTCACAGGAGAGGATGAAGGGCATATTTGATCGGCGAACAGAGCCTCGTCACTTTAGTCCAGGTGACCAGGTTCTTGCTCTGCTGCCAATTGTTGGTTCTCCTTTTCAAGCCAAGTTTCAAGGTCCATATACGGTTGTGCGCCAGTGCACTGACCAAAACTATCTAGTTGCCACTCCAGAACGGAGAAAAGCACACCAACTGTGCCATGTAAATCTGTTAAAACCCTATTATACACGTTCCTCTGAGGCTGAACAGTGGGAGTCTACAGAGGACAGCAAACCAGTTATTTTGGCTGATACCGTTATTTCGCTGGGTTCTTGTCATGCCAGGTCAGTGCATGGGGAGGAAGATGTTTCTGTTCCTGACGATTGCATACTGAAGAACACGATATTGACGTTAGGGATGCTGACCCCATTCGTCAGCGGTTCTATTTCTTTAGAGAAACTGCGTTGTCTGGATGCTGAGGTCAGGTACATGCTGGAGAGTGATATAGCAGAGCCTTCTTTATCCAATTGTGCATCCCCCTGTATCTTGGTCAGTAAACCGGATGGGACAAACAGATTTTGTATGGACTACAGTAAGGTAAACAGTGTAACTAAGCCAGATTCATTTCCTCTTCCTCGGATGGAGGACTGCGTTGATCAAGTCGGAGCAGCTGAGTTTGTGAGCAAATTTGACCTGTTAACTACTTAGGGAGTGGTGGGGCGCCACTCCCGACACTACCCGGTGAAATGCAAGGCGCCAAATTCAAAATCCAAAAGTTGAATTATTAAACATTCATCAATATACAAGTGTTGCATAGTCATCAAAAGCTCTGCTTCTTGGCAATATCACAGCATTGTCAGATTTCAAAAAGGCTTTACGGCGAAAGCACTACATTTGATTGTTTGTGGGTAGCACATCCAATATTTTTTCCATTACCATAAATTCAGAGCAAAAACAAATCAATTACCTTTTGAAAAACTTCTGCTGAGGGCTTCAAGTGTCCAACGAAGACAATCCATGGTTCTTTTGTTAGAAAAAGTAATTTATTATATCCATAAATCTCCGTTTGGTTGGCGCGTTATGATCAGAAAATACAGCGTCCACTCGCCCATTGAACCGTGACGAGAACTCGTTCAACCTATACCTATAAACTTGTCCAAGAACAATCAAACATCATTGATAATGTATCCTTAGGAACACTTTTATGTATATTTAGTATAATATTTCAAACGATTATAAACTGGGCAATAGGAAAGGAAAAAAACACAACGCGCGCAAGGCCATGAACGCGCATCCTCTTCTGTTTACTTCTGGTGACCACTTCCTAATTCTTCTTCTATTACCATCCACAGCAACTAAACAGAATCAAAACACTGTCTAGAGACTGTTGACATCCAGTGGAAGGTCATTTTCAATAGGGAGGGGTTCAAAATGAGGCAATGTGTCAAATACACTTTTTCCAGGACAGAAATTCCTTGGGTTTTCGCCTGCTATATCCGTTCTGTTATACTCACAGACAATATTTTAACACTCTTAGAAACTTCAGAGTGTTTCCTATCTAATAGTACTAATTATGTGCATATCCTATTTTCTGGGCCTGAGTGGGAGGCATTTTACTTTGGGCACGCCAGACTCTCCAAAACAGTCACCTCGGGAGCTGCTCCCTAAGAAGTTAAAGAGCTATTGGCAGGTGCCACTGACAAGTAGGGCACGTGAAATCTCTGCCTGTATTACACCCTCTGGTCTGTACTCGTATTCGGTTATGAGTTTCGGCCTGCGTAATGCACCTGCCACTTTACAGCGACTTATGAACAGGGTTGTCTCCGGTCTGGCCAGGTGCGCTGTTTATCTGGTACGATGTAGTGATGTATGCAGATACTTGGGAGGAACATCTGTCCCGTATTCAAGCCTTGTTCAATCACCTAGCTGCGGGTCGCCTCACGATTAATCTGGCTAAATGTGAGTTTGCTCAGGCGACCGTTACATACCTTGGAAAGGTGGTTGGGAAAGGTGAAGTGCGTCCTGTTCGGGCTGAGGTGGTAGCAATTGATGCTTTACCACCACCAACTACTAAAAAGGAACTCAAGCGTTTCTTTGGGAATGATTGGTTATTACCGTAGTTTTTGTAGGAACTTCTCTACTGTGGTTGCTCCGTTGACAGATTTTCTGAAAGCTAAGGCTGTTTACGTCTCGGGTTGCAACCATTTCCGTGCCAGGTGAATCAAGTCGAACATCTGTGTTCGGGGGGGTTGTCCAGGTCTGTAGGCCCACTGGTGGAAGCGATGTGCCCTCACGGTATCGGTCACTCCCAGTCTAGTCAGAATCTCTCCCTTTAGTTTATCGTAATGCTGTGCATCTTTCATCTCCAGGTCAAAATACGCTTGCCACAATATACAGTGGCTTGCGAAAGTATTCACCCCCTTTGGCATTTTTCCTATTTTGTTGCCATACAACCTGGAATTAAAATTGCTTCACTGTGGGGATGGTGTTCTCGGGGTGATGAGAGGTGTTGGGTTTGCGCCAGACAGCGTTTTTCTTGATGGCCAAAAAGCTAAATTTTAGTCTCATCTGACCAGAGTACCTTCTTCCATATGTTTGGGGAGTCTCCCACATGCCTTTTAGCGAACACTAAACGTGTATTCTTATTACATTTTTTTAAGCAATGGCTTTTTTCTGGCCACTCTTCCGTAAAGCCCAGCTCTGTGGAGTGTATGGCTTAAAGTGGTCCTATGGACAGATACTCCAATCTCCGCTGTGGAGCTTTGCAGCTCCTTCAGGGTTATCTTTGGTCTCTTTGTTGCCTCTCTGATTAATGCCCTCCTTGCCTGGTCCGTGAGTTTTGATGGGCGGCCCTCTCTTGGCAGGTTTGTTGTGGTGCCATATTCTTTCAATTTTTTAATAATGGGTTTAATGGTGCTTCGTAGGAGGTTCAAAGTTTTGGATATTTTTTTTATAACCCAACCCTGATCTGTACTTCTCCACAACTGTATCCCTGACCTGTTTGGAGAGCTCCTTGGTCTTCATGGTGCCGCTTGCTTGGTGGTGCCCCTTGTTTAGTGGTGTTGCAGATGCTGGGGCCTTTCAGAACAGGTTTATATATACTGAGATCATGTGACAGATCATGTGACACTTACATTGCACACAGGTGGACTTTATTTAAGTAATTAATTTACTTCTGAAGGTAATTGGTTGCACTAGATGTTATTTAGGGGCTTCATAGCAAAGGGAATACATATGCACGCACCACTTTCCCATTTTTTTTTATGTTTTATGTTTTAAAACAAGATATTTTTTTCATTTCACTTCACCAATTTGGACTATTTGGACTACTATGTCCATTACATGAAATCCCAATAAAAATCCATTAAAATTACAGGTTGTAATGGAACAAAATAGGAAAAACGCGAAGGTGGATGAATACTTTTGCAAGGCACTGTACACATTTTTTTTCAAATAATGTGTGTATTTATACTGTATATACAAAGCGCATTTGAAAAAGAGACCTATGTCTCAATATGTCTTCCTTGTTAAAATTATGATTGAACCAAGCATTCCTTTAGGATTTTTCCTGTGCTTAGCTCTATTCCGTTTATTTAACAAAATGTGGAAAAAGTCAAGGTGTCTGAATACTTTTTCGAATGCAATGCCACATGTAAAGTCTTATGTCAACATTGTGAACAGAGTGCCCCATGGTAGCGGTGGGGTTATGGTACGGGCCAGAGTACGCTACAGACAACGAACACAATTGAATTTTATCAATGGCAATTTGAATGCACAGACAAACCGTGACGAGACCCTGAGGCCCATTGTCGTGCCATTCATCCGCCGCCATCACCTCATGTTTCAGCATGATAATGCCCAGCCTCATGTTGCAAGGATCTGTACACAATTCCTGAAAGCATACTCACCAGACATGTCACCTACTGAGCAAGTTTGGGATGTTCTGGATCGAGAGTAGCGGGACAACATTCCATGAGTCATGCTGCATTAGACAAATGGTGGTCACACTAGATATTGACTGGCTTTCTGATCCACACCCCTACCTTTTTAAAAATGTATCTGTGACCAACAGATGCATATCTATTCCCAGGCATGTGCAACCTATAGATTAGGGCCTAATGAATGTAATTCAATTGACTGATTTCCTTATATGAACTGTAACTCAGTAAAATCTTTTAAGTTGTTGCATACATTTTTTTTCAATATTACATTGTTTGCAATCAATGGAGTAAAACAAGGTTATATTTGGGGTTCTGATGGCGTACTAAAGTTGAACTACAGTTATATTCTGCAAGAATCAATGGGTATTCAGTATATTATAGCAAATGGTGGGGCAGAGAAGCAAACAAGTACCCTACCCATCACGCCAATAGGGTTAACCTACTTGATTGGAATTGTAACGTGGCTCATATAACGAGGATCGCTACAATATCATTATTTTAAACATGTAAAAATAGATAGACCAATCACAGATGGCTTCTTTAAAACAAAAGTGGTGTTACTTTATCATACACGGTTAGTCTTTTGTCCTGTTTGTAACATTCTTTACTTTGTTTGGGATGCACTGTTACACTTTTACTTTATTCATAGCAACATAACTAGTGTTGTTTTTAAATCACTGCATTGTCCCTGGCATTCCCATTTATGTCCTCAGCAACTGTATTTGATATTACCATGACATTATGGCTCCAACATCCAACACACCAGTCAGCTGTAATGGTAGTGTCACACAGTCTTAAAACATCTTCGGGCTAGGGGGCAGTGTTTGGAAGTACGGAGAGCCTGACCTGCCCATAGTAAACTGCCTGTTACTCAGGTCCAGAAGCTAGGATATGTATATAATTGGTAGTATTGGATAGAAAACACTCTGATAAAATAATGTCTGTGAGTATAACAGAACTGATATGGCAGGCGAAAATCAGAGGAAAATCCATCCGGAAAATTTGTATTTTTGATGTCACAGTTTTTCCATTGCCTTGCTATTCACTATAGAGGGAATTAGCTCCCAGATTGCAGTTCCTATGGCTTCCACTAGATGTCAAAAGTCATTAGACATGGTTTCAGGCTTGTTTTTTGAAAAATGAACAAGAAATAGAAGTTCTGACAAGTGGCCAGTGACTGTGTGCACGCTCTTCGTTATTTTGCTTTCCTAATGAACAGGCTATTCTCAGTCTGAAATATTATCGTTTATTTACATATTAGGGTACCTGAGGATTGATTAGTAACGTTGTTTGGATGAAGTTAAAATCGGTAACTTTTTTAGGTTTCCTTTGTATGTTGAACGAGAGGAACGGGTGGATTACTGAACAAAACGCGCCAACCAAACAGAGTTTTTGGGATATAAAGAGGGACTTTATCGAACAAAACGACCATTCTTTGTGTTCCTGGGACCTGTGGGATTGCAACCAGAGGAAGATCTTCAAAGGTAAGTGATTTCTTTTATCGCTATATTTGATTTTGTAATGCCTGTGCTGGTTTGAAATATATTTATATGCAGGAAGTATGCGGGGCCCTGTCCTCAGATAATCAAATGCTATGCTTTCGCCGTGAAGCCTATTGTAAATCGGACAAAGCGGTTTGATTACCAAGATTCTAAGCTAAAGAATGATGTAAGGCACTTGTATTTTCATGAATGTTTAATATTACGATTTTTGTGTTTTGAATTTGGCACTCTGCAATTTCACCGGATGTTGTCAAATCGATCCCGCAAGCGTTGTAGCGTTGTAATCCCATATCTTGGGAGGGGGCCCGGGGTGAGAACATAAACAAACAATATGTACTTGCTGCGGCCTCTCTCTCTCTCTCCATCTCCATTCTCCTCTACTAAACAACACAATCACACAATCAAAGCCTTTCGCTCCGCTTTTTTCCCCTCATTGTTTAATTTTCTGACTGTGGCCTATCTTCGATATCTCTAGCTACCTGTTCTTATCTATGACTTTCAGCTTGTTGCTCTGTCGCCTCTTCCACCTCCTACTCAATGCGACCTTCACAGGGGTGTCATTACTCCATGACCCCATTTGACAATCCCCTCATGTGGAATGTGCATATGCCCGAATCACAGCGAATCGGCGCAGCATGGGGTGAGGTGAAGTACTTACAGAAATATGACTTGACATGCTTTATCAAATCGGAAAGATGAAGACGAAACAGCTGCCGGTGCTGTCGCAAGCAATCTGGCCGTGATTGAATAAAAGTGTCAGGAAAAGGTCTGCTTGATGGTCTTTTGTTCTCCCCCATCCACCTTGATGTTAGTTTGAGCTGTCAGATGGGAATCACAGCTGGGTGATTTATCAATACTCGGAGTGACCTTGCAGCCACACTGCACTGGTGTGTGTGTGTGTGTGTGTGTGTGTGTGTGTGTGTGTGTGTGTGTGTGTGTGTGCGCTCGCAGGCAGCCAAATTAAAAATAGCTAATCAGGAGAACATTCTTAAACAGTTGGCACACACACGCCATTGGGTTGACAAAGTCCTTTTTCTTCTAAGATAGTAAGTGGATTGTTCTGCCATCACGATAAGAGAAACATTTTGCTTTGGATTTTTCAGCACATCAATGTGCTCAGAAATACCACAGCGAGACCAAATGTTAACTTTGACAAAAGTATCTCTTGAAAAAAATAGGTATTTTTCTGTCTCTCACAACCTTTCCACCTATTCCCGGACTAGCAGATGCCAGACATGCACTTTCTTTGAGATGGACATCTCCTTTCATTTAAGACAACGTGTTTCTTCTGCTACTAGTAGAGACAGCTCTGTTGTGATTAAACAGATGTTATATAGTAGTCTGGCACAGTCGTTACTCCCATAAACCCATCTGTGGAATTACTTTTTATGCAAATGTGAGAGGAATCTGCATAAATAAAGTTATAATTAATACCTTTCCGCAAACCTCCAGTCTCTTTAATTCTAAAGTGTTTATAATTGTTTACACACAGGTTAAAAGTACAAATAACTAGTAATCATGAACATGTGGTTCATTTGTTTTTGAATCAGAGCAATAGTGATTAGGGAAAAGAAGTATGTTCATGTTTGTTTCAAAAACGCCTTCTTAGCCATAATTCTTAAGAGCATGTAAAAAGCTTTAAACAAGCACAAGATTTTAATATCACGCTAAATCAATCCTGTGAAATTATTGACCAGACGAAGTAATCCATCTATCCTCATTTATTTATTTTAATTTCAATTTACATATCTTTAACCCCAAAAATCTTTATATCAAGGTAAACATTTATACTATATAAACTTGAAGTGAGTTTTATTTACAACCCATTGTTGGTTGGGTTACAAGGGAAATTAAATAAAAGCTGCTGTTAGCTGCTGGTTGATTGGGAACTAGTGAAGAGTAAAGTGTCCCTGAGAACATTATGCTTCTTTATAGATCCCTTTGTTGTGTGGGTGCCAATGGAAACTTGTTAATTTCCCCAGGTTACTTTACGAGGAATGTAGAACACGTGGCCACATATGCCTTCGGAAGAACCCGGTGATTGGCAGGCCCAGCTTTACAAGGATGGTGAGCGCTTTCATCGTGAAGGTGCCCCCTTTGTTAAGCCTGATTCCACTTCACAGCCTCAGACAAGTAGTTTTTTGTATTAGCTAATATTATCTGGAAATCTAAAGCATATCTTTGTTTGTGTACAAATCATGTCCTCGTAACACCACCAACTGTTATTTTCTGGGTCCCCCTCCCCTTTTTTTCTTTTTATAAAATTATTTGATTAGAGGAATTAAAAGGGAGAAGGTTAACAGACTAAAATAGCCTTTTATTTGCGGATATGTATAGTATTTCTACTACCTGTTACTTTCTTTCTGGTAAATTCAGCATGGAAGTACATTTAAAAAAATAAAACCAGATTAGATGAACAACAACGCTTGTATTTACATGGTATTACCTAAAAAACTATGTGGTACCAATGGATAATTTCCAGAATTTACCTTAAATAATTCAACAAAATTGGTAACTACCTGGTACTAAATGTCAATGGATCTTCAAGAAAGTAACTACTTGGTAAGTAGCAAGCTGTAAAATAAAGTGTTACCAACTCATATTTTATGTAGTCCTTTTACAGACAGACGTATCTAGGGCGACCATATAATACAGAACATGTACAGTGCATAGTGTATACTGTAGATTGTCCCTTGCTTGTGAAACCCAATTATTTCTCTGACGGTTTCTCACCAGTGGGTGGTGCTGGAAGACAGAACCTAAATCATCTTTAATGGAGCAGATGCTCTGGTTTATGAGGGGAATGTATTTACTAAAGCTAATGGAAACATACAGGGGAAGTTAAACAGTGCCAATGTAACTCACTGTAAGCCTGTGTAGCATCATATTTCCCATCGTAGTTCTCTTAGTGGTTGTTACGAGATTGTACTGTAGTTGTTCGAAAAAGGCTGTGATCATTTACGGTAATATGGTCATTTAGCTTTTGTCCAAAGCGACAGAACTGTCCACATTGGCATATTATTCAGTATATATGGCCCATGCAGGAATCAAACCCACAACCCTGGCACTGTTGTGTTTGTCTATAGGGGTAACACATCAATTTGTTGTAAAATTGGTTACCATTGCGCCTAGTGGCAGCCTTGGTAGTTTACTTTTGCAAACGTGTCCATCCATATTTATTTTGTTTTTATGTGCATTGTTTTGATCTATTGTGTGTTTTTTTTTATAGTTAAGCAAGTATTGAACACAGAAATCTAGATTGTTTTTTTATCAACATTAAATCATTTAACATATTTGATTACTCTTTCAATCAACAAGCTAATTGTTTGGATTCAAATACCAGCTCAGATCCTCATCTCATCTCTTCTTATCTCATCACATATATACTGGACCAAAGCCTGGACAAAAAGATAAATAAATGGCAACAACTATCACTCACTACACCCAATGATTCCTCAGAAGTTTTGAACAACACTGTGCAGGGAGCAGAAGAACAGTCTTATGCAATACGGGATCCTCTGGTAAAAATGCAGGCAACGAGGACAACGGGTGGTAGGAGACTAATGAACAACCTTAAGTCTATTGTGTGCACTCGCAATGCAAGCAGTACATCATGCACACCTGAGGTGGATGATAAAGGACAGTTCTGCAAGCTGCTTCCAAAGTAATTCAATTGGGGCATTTAAATGCAAGATCCATAAACAACAAAGTCTTACTATCAATGACACCATCACTGATAGAGGTCTAGACTTTCTCTGTCTCACCGAGACTTGGCATCAGTCCAATGAGTACCTTTCCCTCAACCAATGCACTCCATCTGGCAATACCTACCTGGACTGTCCTAGCAACATCCGGTCGGGGTGGTGATTGGCTGTAATCTTCAGGACTGACTGCACTTTGAAGTCTACTCCAGTACCAGCTGTCTCATCTTTTGAATACAGTACATGTCTTTCAAGATCACTGGCTCTGTATCTATACTAGTTGTGCTGATTTATCAGCCTCCTAAGCTCAACTCTGACTTTCTTTCTGAACTATCTGAGGTACTAACACTCCTGAGCCCCCTGTGCCCTGCTATGCTAGTGCTTGGTGATTTCAACATACATGTCGACTCCCCTGACTGCAGTCTCTTTACCGGCCTGGACTTTGCCACCCACAACAAAGGCCATACACTGGACCTGGTCTGTAACACAGTCGTGGATCTTGACAAATTGGAAGGAAATGTGTAGGGGCTGTCCGACCATAAACTCATCATCTTGCTATCATCCTTGCTATTCCTCTAAATTCTTGGCCCAAGAAACACTCCATTCAGTTTAGGAGTTGGAAAACAATAAACACCGCCCAGCTTACTGAATCCATCTCCTACCTGCCAGTTACAGTGGCTTGCGAAAGTATTCACCCCCCTTGGCATTTTTCCTATTTTGTTGCCTTACAAAAAAAATATATTTTAATTCCAGGTTGTATCTTTTGATTTACACAACATGCCTATCACTTTGAAGATGCAAAATATTTTATATTGTGAAACAAACAAGAAATAATACAAAAAACAGAACTTGAGCATGCATAACTAATTACCCTCAAAGTCAATACTTTGTAGAGCCACCTTTTGCAGCAAATACAGCTGCAAGTCTCTTGGCACATCTAGCCACTGGGATATTTGCCCATTCTTCAAGGCAAAACTGCTCTAGCTCCTTCAAGTTGGATGGGCTCCGCTGATGTACAGCAATTTTAAGTCATACCACAGATTCTCAATTGGATTGAGGTATGGGCTTAGACTAGGCCATTCCAAGACATTTAAATGTTTCCCCTTAAACCGTTCGAGTGTTGCTTTAGCAGTATGCTTAGGGCCATTGTCATGCTAGAAGGTGAACCTCCGTCCCAGATTCAAATCTCTGGAAGACTGAAACAGGTTTCCCTCAAGAATTTCCCTGTATTTAGCGCCATCCATCTTTCCTTCAATTCTGACCAGTTTCCCAGTCCCTGCCGATGAAAAACATCCCCACAGCATGATGCTCTCTGGGTTTGCGCCATACATAGCGTTTTCCTTGATGGCCAAAAAGCTCAATTTTAGTCTCATCTGACCAGAGTACCTTCTTCTATATGTTTGGGGAGTCTCCCACATGCCTTTTGGCGAATACTAAACGTGTTTGCAATTTTTTTTCTTGAAGCAATAGCTTTTTTTCTGGCCACTCTTCCGTAAAGCCCAACTCTGTGGAGTGTATGGCTTAAAGTGGTCCTATGGACAGATACTCCAATCTCCGCTGTGGTGCTTTGCAGCTCCATCAGGGTTATCTTTGGACTCTTTGTCGCCTCTCTGATTAATGCCCTCCTTGCCTGGTCCATGAGTTTTGGTGAGCGACCCCCTCTTGGCAGGTTTGTTGTGGTGCCATATTCTTTACATTTTTTAATAATGGATTTAATGGCGCTCCGTAGGATGTTAAGTTTTTGATATTTTTTAATAACCCAACCCTGATCTGTACTTCTCCACAACTTAGTCCCTGACCTGTTTGGACAGCTCCTTGGTCTTCATGGTGCCGCTTGCTTGGTGTTGCCCCTTGCTTAGTGGTGTTGCAGACTCTGGGGCCTTTCAGAGCAGGTGTGTATATATACAGTGGGGCAAAAAAGTATTTAGTCAGCCACCAATTGTGCAAGTTCTCTCACTTAAAAAGATGAGAGAGGCCTGTAATTTTCATCATAGGTACACTTCAACTATGACAGACAAAATGAGGAAAAAAAATCCAGAAAATCACATTGTAGGATTTTTAATNGTGTGAAAACCTTGTGAAGACTTACAGAAAACGTTTGACCTGTGTCATTGCCAACAAAGGGTATATAACAAAGTATTGAGATAAACTTTTGTTATTGACCAAATACTTATTTTCCACCATAATTTGCAAATAAATAAATTAAAAATCCTACAATGTGATTTTCTGGATTGCTTTTTCTCATTTCGTCTGTCATAGTTGAAGTGTACCTATGATGAAAATTACAGGCCTCTCTCATCTTTTTAAGTTGGAGAACTTGCACAATTGGTGGCTGACTAAATACTTTTTTGCCCCACTGTATATACTTCGATCATGTGACACTTAAAATCCACATACACCTGTGCAATCTATTTAACTAACTATGTGACTTCTGAAGGTAATTGGTTGCACCAGATTTTATTTAGGGGCTTCATAGCAAAGGGGGTGAATACCTACCTTATGCACGCACCACTTTTCCATTTTTGTAAATTCTTTGAAACAAGATGTTTTTTTCATTTCACTTCACCAATTTTGACTATTTTGTGTATGTCCATTACATGAAATTCAAATAAAAATCCATTTAAATTACAGGTTGTAATGCAACAAAATAGGAAAAACATGAAGGTGGAGGAATACTTTTGCAAGGCATTTTACTGACTCTGTGGCACAGTACAACACAGCTTTGGACCCAATACTGGATGATGTTGTTCTTTTGAAAACCTGCCTGGTGTCTTTCTCAAAGTCTTGTCCCTGGTTCAGGTCCTATTTCACCGATCGCTACCAGTGTGTAGTCATTGGTTCAAGTAGGTCACACACAGTTGAGGTCCGATAGGGGGTCCCTCAAGGCTCGGTCCTGGGGCCACTACTGTTTTGCACTGGTGCACTTCACAAAATAGATGTCATCATGAAGAGGGATAAATATGTGGATATATAGAAGCAACATCTCAAGACATCAGTCAGGAAGTTAAAGCTTGGTCACAAATGGGTCTTCCAAGTGGACAATGATCCCAAGCATACTTCCAAAGTTGTGGAAAAATGGCTTAAGGACAACAAAGTCAAGGTATTGGAGTGGCCATCACAAAGCCCTGACCTCAATCCCATAGAAAATGTGTGGGAAGAACTGAAAAAGCGTGTGCGAGCAAGGAGGCCCACAAACCTGACTCAGTTACACCAGCTCTGTCAGGAGGAATGGGCCAAAATTCACCCAACCTATTGTGGGAAGCTTGTGTAAGGCTACCTGAAACGTTTGACCCAAGTTAAACATTTTAAAGGCAATGCTACCAAATACTAATTGAGTGTATGTACACTTCTGACCCACTGGGAATGTGATGAAAGAAATAAAAGCTGAAATAATTATTTTTACTATTATTCTGACATTTCACATTCTTAAAATAAAGTGGTGATCCTAACTGACCTATGACAGGGACTTTTTAGTTGGATTAAATGTCAGGAATTGTGAAAAACTGAGTTTAAATGTATTTGGCTTAGGTGTATGGAAACTCCGACTTCAACTGTATGTTCGTTTTTCCTTCTTCCTTTTTGTGGGAATAAAACAGGATATAATCAAGACTATATGAAATGTGTTTATCTGCCGATAGGCTGCGTGCATGTAATGGATATAAAGAACTGGTCTTCCAATATTTATAGCTATTTTTCTCTTCATTTAGATTTTTTTCCAACATTTGGATCCAATGAACTGAGCAGGCTAGGCTGACATGCTATTAGCCTTTGCTAGGACTTTTTTAATATGAGCATGAATTTATAATATTGTGCTGTTATTATTTCTAGGAATATTATCTATTATTAGAGTTTTTCTGACTGTTTTCTATGTTATTTGGTTAGTTCTCTCTTAAACAGCACCCTTATAGATATGCAATAGACCTATGGGGCTTTGAGTGTGTGAGTGAAGGGTGGCAGTATTGAATTATGTTATCATGGGATTGCCCATATTTCCCTCTGGCTTACGCCAATTGGCAGCCAAGGGTTTGCCTTAGGATGCAAAAGTGCGTCATGAGTCAGGGAGATGGTCTGATGGTGTTAGTGACAACAGACCTAGATATGGGTGGAGGTTTCAGTGGGTGGAATATTAGGACAATTGGAGGTGTACAGTGCAAATATTATAGTACAGCTAAGTGGACACTTAATCATCATGGTGCTTTTTGATGGTACAGTGGCAAGAAAAAGTATGTGAACCCTTTGGAATTACCTGGATTTCTGCATAAATTGGTCATACATTTTGATCTGATCTTCATCTAAGTCACAACAATAGACATAGACAGTGCGCTTAAACTAATAACACACAAATTACTGTATTTTTCTTGTCTATACTGAATGCATAATTTAATCATTCACAGTGTAGGTTGGAAAAAGTATGTAAGTGAACCCCTAGGCTAATGACTTTTCCAAAAGCTAATTGGACTCTGGTTAGAGCTGCCCTGCCCCCCAAAAAAACTATTCACAAGAAGCATTGCCTAATGCCTTGAACAATTGAGATCTCAGAAGACCTAAGATTAAGAATTGTTGACTTGCATAAAACTGTGCAAGGATTACAAAAGTATCTCTAAAAGTCCACGGTAAGACAAATTCTATATAAATGGAGAAAATTCAGCACTGTTGTTACTCTCCCTAGGATTGGACGTCCTGCAAAGATGACTGCAAGAGCACAGCGCAGAATTCTCAATGAGATTAAGAAGAATTCTAGAGTGTCAGCTAAAAAGTTATGGAAATATCTGGTACATGCTAACATCTCTCTGACGAGTCTACGATACATAAAACATTTAACAAGAATGGTGTTCATGGGAGGACACCACGGAAGAAGCCACTGCTGTCCCCCAAAACATTGCTGCATGTCTGAAGTTCGCAAAAGAGCACTTGGATGTTCTGTGGACAGATTAAACTAAAGTTGAATTGTTTGGAAGGAACGCACAACACTAGGTGTGGAGAAAAAAAAGGCACAGCACGCCTGCATCAAAACCTCATGCCAACTATAAAGTATGATGGAGGGAGCATCATGGTTCGGGGCTGCTTTGCTGCCTCAGGGCCTGGACAGCTTGCTATCATCGATGGAAAACTGTATTCCCAAGATTATCAAGACATTTTGCAATAGAATGTAAGGCTATCCGTCCGCCAATTGAAGCTCAACAGAAGTTGGGTGATGTAACAGGACAACGACCCAAAACACAGAAGTAAATCAACAACAGAAGAAAATATGCCTTCTGGAGTGGCCCAGTCAGAGTCCTGACCTCAACCCGATTGAGGTGATGTGGCATGAGCTCAAGAGAGCGGTTCACACCAGAGATCCCAAGAATATTACTGAACTGAAACAGTTTTGTAAAGAGAAATGGTTCAAAATTCCTCCTGACCGTTGTGCAGGTCTGATCCGCAACTACAGAAAATGTTTGATTGAGGTTATTGCTGCCAAAGGAGGGCCAACCAGTTATTAAACCCAATATTTCATATACTTTTTCCACCCTGCACTGTGAATGTTTAAACATTGTGTTCAATAAAGACATGAGAACATATACTTGTTTGTGCGCTACAGTATTAGTTTAAGCAGACTGTTTGTCTATTGTTGTGACTTAGATGAAGATCAGATCAAATTTAAATCACATAAGCCGAATACAACAGGTGTAGACCTTAGTGAAATGCTTTCTTACAAGCCCCTACACAACAATGCAGTTTAAAAAATACAAAAAATATATAAAAGGAACAAGTCATTAAAGAGCAGCAGTAAAAGAACAATAGCGAGACTATATACAGGGGGTACCGGTACAGAGTCAATGTGCGGGGGCACCGGTTAGTCGAGGTAATATGTACATGTAGGTAGAGTTATTAAAGGTGACTATACATAGATAATAACAGTGAGTAGTAGCGGCGTAAAAGTGGGGGGTGTGGGTGGGCAATGCAAATAGCATGGGTATTAGATGCCATTTGATTAGATGTTCAGGAATCTTATGGCTTTGGAGTGGAAGCTGTTTAGAAGTATCTTGGACCTAGACATGGTGCTCCGGTTCCTCTTGCCGTGCGGTAGCAGAGAGAACAGTCTATGACTAGGGTGGCTGGAGTTTGACAATTTTTAGGGGCCTTCCTCTGACACCGCCTGGTATAGAGGTCCTGGATGGCAGGAAGCTTGGCCCCAGTGATGTACTGGGCCGTACGCACTACCCTCTGTAGTGCCTTGGGGTCGGAGGCCGAGCAGTTGCCATACCAGGCAGTGATGCAACCAGTCAGGATGCTCTCGATGGTGCAGCTGTAGAACCTTTTGAGGATCTGAGGACCCATGCCAAATCTTTTCAGTCTCCTGAGGGGGAATAGGTTTTGTCGTGCCCTCTTCACGACTGTCTTGGTGTGCTTGGACCATGTTAGTTTGTTGGTGATGTGGACACCAAGGAACTTGAAGCTCTCAACCTGCTCCACT
>QNTS01000295.1:776670-850158 GCA_003317085.1 Hucho hucho
GGGGCAATGCAAATAGTCTGGGTAGCCATTTGATTAGATGTTCAGGAGTCTTATGGCTTGGGGGTAGAAGCTGTTTAGAAGCCTCTTGGACCTAGACTTGGCGCTCCGGTACCGCTTGCCGTGCGGTAGCAGAGAGAACAGTCTATGACTAGGGTGGCTGGAGTTTGACAATTTTTAGGGGCCTTCCTCTGACACCGCCTGGTATAGAGGTCCTGGATGGCAGGAAGCTTGGCCCCAGTGATGTACTGGGCCGTACGCACTACCCTCTGTAGTGCCTTGGGGTCGGAGGCCGAGCAGTTGCCATACCAGGCAGTGATGCAACCAGTCAGGATGCTCTCGATGGTGCAGCTGTAGAACCTTTCGAGGATCTGAGGACCAATGCCAAATCTTTTCAGTCTCCTGAGAGGGAATTGGTTTTTCCGTGCCCTCTTCACGACTG
Organism: Hucho hucho; assembly: GCA_003317085.1. Taxonomy (NCBI): domain Eukaryota; kingdom Metazoa; phylum Chordata; class Actinopteri; order Salmoniformes; family Salmonidae; genus Hucho; species Hucho hucho. Next base: position 777,110 of record QNTS01000295.1, read on the forward strand.
TCTTGGTGTGCTTGGACCATGTTAGTTTGTTGATGATGTAGACACCAAGGAACTTGAAGCTCTCCACCTGCTCCACTACAGCCCCGTTGATGATAATGGGGCCGTGCTTGGTCCTCCTTTTCCTGTAGTCCCCAATCATCTCTTTTGTCTTGATCACATTGAGGAGAGGTCGTTGTCCTGGCAACACATGACCAGGTTTCTGACCTTCTCCCTATAGGCTGTATCGTTGTTGTCGGTGATCAGGCCTACCACTGTTGTGTTATCGGCAAACTTAATGATGGTTGTCGTGCCTGGCTATGCAGTCATGAGTGAACAGGGAGTAGAGGAGGGGACTGAGCACGCACTCCTGAGGGGCCCCTGTGTTGAGGATCAGCGTGGCGGATGTGTTGTTACCTACCCTTACCACCTGAGGGCAGCCCGTCAGGAAGTACAGGATCCAGTTGCAGAGGGAGGCGTTTAGTCCCTTAGCTTAGTGATGAGCTTTAAGGACACTATGGTGCTGAACGCTGAGCTATAGTCAATTAATAGCATTCTCGCAGAGGTGTTCCTTTTGTCCAGGTGGGAAAGGGCAGTGTGGAGTGCAAAAGAGATTGCATCATATGTGGGTCTGTTAGGGCGGTATGCAAATTGGAGTGGGTCTAGGGTTTCTGGGATAATGGTGTTGATGTGAGCCATGACCAGCTTTTCAAAGCACTTCATGGCTACGTGTCGGTAGTCATTTAGGCACTTTACCTTAGTGTTCTTGGGCACAGGGACTATGGTGGTCTGCTTAATTTTTTGGGGAATTACAGACTCGGACAGGGAGAGATTGAAAATGTCAGTGAAGACATTCGCAGTACACGTCCTTGTAAAACTTAAGGAGATCACGAATATCATGGATACATTAGAACTAGTGGTTGTATGGAGGCTGAAAAATGCTGACCTAGTGAGATATACATGGAGGAGGCTTAATCAAACTAGCCATCTCGACATACAGTACCAGTCAAAAGTTTGGACACACCTACTCATTCAAGGGTTTTTCTTTATTTTCTATATTGTAGAATAATAGTGAAGACATCAAAGCTATGAAATAACACATATGGAATCATGTAGTACCCAAAACAGTGTTGAGATTCTTCAAAGTAGCCACCCTTTGCCTTGATGACAGATTTGCACATTCTTGGCATTCTCTCAACCAGCTTCTCCTGGAATGCTTTTCCAACAGTCCTGAAGGAGTTCCCATATATGCTGAGCACTTGTTAGCTGCTTTTTCTTCACTCTGCAGTCCAACTCATAAAAAGACATCTCAATTGGGTTGAGGTCGGGTGATTGTGGAGGCCAGGTCATCGGATGTAGCTCTCCATCACTCTCCTTCTTGGTCAAATAGCCCTTACACAGCCTGGAGGTGTGTTGGGTCATTGTCCTGTTGAAAAACTAACAACTAAGCGCAAACTAGATGCCGTATCACTGAAGAATGCTGCGGTAGCCATGCTGGTTAAGTGTGCCTTGAATTCTAAATAAATCATCACCGACAGTGTTACCAGCAAAGCACACCCACACCATAACACCTCCTCCTCCATGCTTGACGGTGGGAACCACACATGCAGAAATCATCCGTTCACCTACTCTGCATCTCACAAAGACACAGCGGTTGGAACCAAAAATCTCACATTTGGACTCATCAGACCAAAAGGACAGATTTCCACCAGTCTAATGTCCATTGATCGTGTTTCTTGGCCCAAGCAAGTCTCTTCTTATTATAGGTGTCCTTTAGTAGTGTTTTCTTTGCAGCAATTCGACCATGAAGGCCTGATTCACACAGCCTACTCTGAACAGTTGATGTTGAGATGTCTGTTAATTGAACTCTGAGTCATTTATTTGGGCTGCAATCTGAGGTGCAGTTAACTATAATGAACTTATCCTCTGCAGCAGAGGTAACTCTGGGTCTTCCTTTCCTCTGTTGATCCTCATGAGAGTCAGTTTCATCATATTGCTTGATGGTTTTTGTGACTGCACTTGAAGAAAATTTCAAAGTTCTTGAAATTTTCCACATTGACTGACCTTCGTGTCTAAAATTAATGATGGACTGTCATATCTCTTTGCTTATTTGAGCTGTTCCTGCCATAATATGGACTTTGTCTTTTACCAAATAGGGCTATCTACGTGTTAAGGAAAGAAATTCCACAAATTAACTTTTAACAAGGCACATCTGATAATTTAAATGCCTTCCAGGTGACCACCTCATGAAGCTGGTTGAGTGAATGCCAAGAGTGTGCAAAGCTGTCATGAAGGCAATGGTTGGATACTTTGAAGAATCTCAAATATAAAATATATTTTGATTTGTTTAACACTTGTGTTATTGTGTTTTCATAGTTTTGATATCTTCACTATTATTCTACAATGTAGAAAATAGAAAAAAATAAGGAAAAACCCTTGAATGAGTAGGTGTCCAAACCTTTGACTGGTACTGTAGATGTTTTAGTTACCCATCAACTGCTCTCTTTCTAGATGCACTAAGTAATGTCAGAAGCTATTGGATTCATTACTTAAAGTTCCAACAACAGCTGCAAATTCCAATAAAACTACATCACGTTTTGAAGTTCATTTTCTTTGCTTTGTCTAACACTCATGAATGTAGCAAATAGGTTTTGTGGGTCAAAGTGCACTATTTAGTTTCAAAGCACAAACGTACTGTACAGTCGTGGCCAAAAGTTTTGAGAATGACACACATATTAATTTCCACAAAGTTTGCTGCTTCAGTGTCTTTAGATATTTTTGTCAGATGTTACTATGGAATACTGAAGTATAATTACAAGCATTTCATAAGTGTCAAAGGCTTTTATTGACAATTACATGAAGTTGATGCAAAGAGTCAATATTTGCAGTGTTGACCCTTCTTTTTCAAGACCTCTGCAATCCGCCCTGGCATGCTGTCAATTAACTTCTGGGCCACATCCTGACTGATGGCAGCCCATTCTTGCATAATCAATGCTTGGAGTTTGTCCGAATTTGTGGGTTTTTGATTGACCACAAGTTCTCAATGGGATTAAGGTCTGGGGAGTTTCCTGTCCATGGACCCAAAATATTGATGTTTTGTTCCCCGAGCCACTTAGTTATCACTTTCTCCTTATGGCAAGGTGCTCCATGCTAGAAAGGGCATTGTTCATCACCAAACTGTTCCTGGATGGTTGTGAGTGAGCCCACTCCCTTGGCTGAGAAGCAACCCCACACATGAATGGTCTCAGGATGCTTTACTGTTGGCATTACACAGAACTGATGGTAGCGCTCACCTTGTCTTCTCCAGACAAGCTTTTTTCCGAATGACCCAAACAATCAGAAAGGGGATTCATCAGAGAAAATTACTTTACCCCAGTCGTCAGCAGTCCAATCCCTGTACCTTTTGAAGAATATCAGTCTGTCCCTGATGTTTTTTTTCATGGAGAGAAGTGGCTTTGCTGCCCTTCTTGACACCAGGCCATCCTCCAAAAGTCTTCGCCTCAATGTGCGTGCAGATGCACTCACACCTGCCTGCTGCCATTCCTGAGCAAGCACTGTACTGGTGGTGCCCCGATCCCACAGCTGAATCAACTTTAGGAAACGGTCCTGGCGCTTGCTGGACTTTCACAACAACTGAACCACTCTCCTTGAAGTTCTTGATGATCCGATAAATGGTTTATTTAGGTGCAATCTTACTGGCAGCAATATCCTTGCCTGTGAAGCCCTTTTTGTTCAAACCAATGATGACGGCACGTGTTTCCTTGCAGGTAACCATGGTTGACAGAGGAAGAACAATGATTCCACGCACCACCCTCCTTTTGAAGCTTCCAGTCTATTCGAACTCAATCAGCATGACAGAGTGATCTCCAGCCTTGTCCTCGTCAACACTCACACCTGTGTTAACCTGTTACGGATCCAATCCCGTGAATGGGATCTATTTTGACAACATCCAGTGAAATTCAGAGTGCCAAATTCAAATTACAAAAATACTAATTTCAAACATTAATGAAAATACAAATGCTGCACACCCTTCAAAAGCTTAGACTCTTGTTAATCTAACAGCATTGTCGGATTTCAAAAAGGCTTTACGGGAAAGCAGAAGATTTGATTGTCTGAGGACAGCGCCCCACTCAAAAACTCAATTAGCATAATAACATAAGCAGAAGAGGTGTCACAAAACTAAAAAATAGCATAAAATAAATCGCTTACATTTGATGATCTTCCTCTGATGGCATACCCAAGCGTCCAGGTTACACAATAAAAGGTCCTTTTGTTTGATAAAGTTCCTCTTTATATCCATATAGCTCCGTTTGGTTGGTGCATTTTGTTCAGTAATCCACCTTCCCAAAGGCTTTCATCCATGCAGACAAACGATATCCCTAAAGTACCCGTAAAGTTGGTCGCAAAAAGTCAAACAGCATTTGTAATCAATACTCAGATATCCTAAAATGAATATACACTATAATATTTCAGACGGAATATAACCTGCTGAATAGAAGAGAAAAAGAGCTGAGCGCTAACATACAATTCCCTGTTACGCGCAAAATCCAAAACAGTACACTTGATGTGAACTCAGGAACAAGTGGTCTTACTCCCTTGATTTTCATGATTGAATCTTCAAACCTTTTTCTAAAGACTGTTGACACCTAGTGGAAGCCATAGGAACTGCAATCTGGGGGTTAAACTATAAGGCTTTGAATAGCTGGCCTATGTAAAACAGTGTGACATGACTGATTCAGACATCCCGGATTGATTTTGCTCAGGTTTTTGCCTGCCATATCAGTTCTACTCACAGACATTATTTTAACAGTTTTGGAAACTTCAGAGTGTTTTCTATCCAAATATATGCATATCCTAGCTTCTGGGCATGAGTAACAGGCAGTTTACTTTGGGCACGTTTTTCATCCGAACTTCAAAATACTGCCCCCTAGCAGAGAGAATCACTGACATGATGTCAGCTGGTCCTTTTGTGGCAGTGCTGAAATACAATGGAAATGTTTTGGGTGGATTCAGTTCATTTGCATGGCAAAGAGGGACTTTGCAATTAATTGCAATTCATCTGATCACTCATGACATTCTGGAGTATATGCAAATTGCCATCATACAAACTGAGGCAGCAGACTTTGTGAAAATGTATATTTGTGTCATTCTCAAAACTTTTGTCCACGATTGTATGTTAGCATGTTTCTCACACTGGCTTTAGCTATGGAGCGAGCAGGCCTGCCAAAGCAACTGTTGCCTAGCAACACATGTTACTCCCCTTCATATTTCACCCAAATCATCACACGCAACAGCTGTAGTTTAGACAATGAACAAAACTACTTATAACCACACAACTAAACTACAGACCATAGCTACTGACCACAACTACTGACTAACTCCTGACTACAAGTACCAACCACAACTACAGTGCATTCGGAAAGTATTCAGACCGCTTGACTTTTTCCACATTTTGTTACGTTACAGCCATATTGAAAAATGTATTCAATAGTATTTTTCCCTCATCAATCTACACACAATACCCCATAATGACAAAGCAAAAACAGGTTCATAGAAATTTCAGCAAATGTCTTAAATATAAAAAACTGAAATATCACATTGACATAAGTATTCAGACCCTTTACTAAGTACTTTGTTGAAGCACCTTTGGCAGCGATTACAGCCTCGTGTCTTCTTGGGTATGACGCTGCAAGCTTGGCATACCTGTATTTGGGGAGTTTCTCCCATTCTTCTCTGTAGATCCTCTCAAGCTCTGTCAGGTTGTATGGGAAGCGTCAATGCATAACTATTTTCAGGTCTCTCCAGAGATGTTCGATCGAGTTCAAGTACCGGCTCTGGCTGGGCCACTCAAGGACATTCAGAGACTAGTCCACGAAGCCACTCCTGCTTTGCTGTGTGCTTAGGGTCGTTGGCCTCAGTCTGAGGTCCTGAGCACTCTGGAGCAGGTTTTCATCAAGGATTTCTCTGTACTTTGCTCCATTCATCTTTTCCTCGATCCTGACTGGTCTCGCAGTCCCTGCTGTTGAAAAACATCCCCACAGCAACCATTTTTCACAATTTTTCCTCCAGACATGACGCTTGGCATTCAGGCCAAAGAGTTCAATCTTGGTTTCATCAGACCAGAGAATCTTTATTCTCATGGTCTGAGTCCTTTCACTGCCTTTTGGCAAACTCCAAGTGGGCTGTCGTGCCTTTTACTGAGGAGTGGCTTCCGTCTGTCCACTCTACCGTAAAGGCCTGATTGGTGGAGTGCTGCAGAGATTGTTGTCCTTCCTGCAGGTTCCCCCATCTCCACAGAGGAACTCTGGAGCTCTGTCAGAGTGACCATTGGGTTCTTGTTCACCTCCCTGACCTAGGCCTTTCTCCCCCATTGCTCACTTTTGCCGGGCGGCCAGCTCTAGGAATAGTCTTGGTGGTTCCAAACTTCTTCAATTTAAGAATAACGGAGGCCACTGTGTTCTTGGGGACCTTCGATGCTGCAGACATTTTTTGGTACCCTTCCCCAGATCTATGCCACGACAAAATCATGTCTCTGAGCTCAACGGACTAGTCCTTCAACCTTAGCAAAATTTTCTAAAAACCTGTTTTCACTTTGTCATTATGGGGTTTTGTTTGTAGATTGATAAGGAAACACATTTATTTAATCAATTTTCGAATAAGGCAGTAACATAACAAAATGTGGAAAAAGTCAAGGGGTCTGAATACTTTCCGAATGCACTGTATGTGTATATATATATATATATATATTACACACACAGAGACATAATTACCATGTAGTTATTGTTAAAAAAAAATTTGTCTTGGATTCGAGAAAAGTGCTCTACATCAGTCGAGTCTCCTAAGTGGAGAAAGGGGAGGACTGTCTTCTGTGATATTCATAAAATATTTTTTTTTAAATAAAACTATACTAGATATATTCACATCACCAAATAATTTATTAAACACACTGTTTTGCAATGGAGGTCTACAGTAGCCTCAACAGAACCATGGTGTAGCCGGAGGACAGCTAGATTCAGTCTTTGAATCAAGTAGTTGACTCAAAGACCGAGAAAGACAAAGGTACAGGTCGGCAGGCAGGGTCAGGCAGAGTGGTCAGACAGGCGGGCTCAGAGTCCGGACAGGCGAGTGTCAAAACCAGGAGGGCGAGAAGAAGAGAGACTGGGAAAAGCATGAGCTGAGACACAAAAACACTGGTTGACTTGACAAACAAGATGAACTGGCAACAGACAAACAGAGAACACAAGTATAAATACTTAGAGGATAATGGGGAAGATGGGCGACAACTGGAGGGGGTGGAGACAATCACAAAGACAGGTGCAGCAGATCAGGGTGTGTCACTTACTTAGCAAATGCAATTAGCTAGCTAGTTTAGCCTACTCAAACACCTGGCTCAAACAGAGAGGGATGCTATATTACCTAGATGGCTATGGCTATCCAGCATTGGAACTCTTCCAAGGTAAGCTTTTGGTTTTATAAATGTATTGCCACCGGGGTCCGCCGGTGTAACTGCTAAACTACTTGGTAACTGTACTGAATTAGAGTATGTTGTTGACATGGCGTAAGCTAGTATGGTGACAACGATGTAGGCTGTGTGTAGCGTTGGAAAGGTTTGGCTTGGAAAGTTTTTTTTTGCCTGGTCACAGACAGCTGATGTGTTGTGCACTGAATGTCCACAAGAGAAGGGGGAAAAGGTGAGAAGAGGAGAACGCATAAATACAAGAAGGAATTATACAACGATCTGGCTGCTATGAAAGTGAACTGCGTTTGCGTGTGATCAGGGGTGTATTCATTCCGCTGATTCTGTTGAAAAACGTTTCTTAAACGGAAGCAAACGGAACGAAACCTGAATTTATCCAAAAGAAACTCTAATTTGCTACTGTTAGACTAATGATTCTAGATCAGCTAGATGTATGCAAGATTGTGCAAGGCGGTATTGAATGTGTCAATGTCTTTCACCTTTATGACGCAAATGTTTCTCAACCTGTGCACCTACAGTATGTTGTAAATTTTCATTCATAGGATAGGTTGTAGCAACCTCATGGGTATAGGGAATATTTGAGTAGCCTAAACCTATCCATGTTACATTGAGCTGGGTGAATGGAATACGAATGACAGTCATCCAATATGCTTTAATTGAAATAAGGCCATGCTCATAAAAAATAAAATCATCCTCCCTCATCTTAAACGACACCAACCGCCACTGCTGTACCTATTAAATTAGCTATTATTATTATGTTTGAACCCTACTTGGATTTGATATCATGCTGCATGGTACCAACACTGAGTCAAGAATATAGGTTGTTGCTTTGGAGGTGACAAACACTGGGATGGCAGGTAGCCTAGTGGTTAGAGTGTTGGACTAGTAACCAAAAGGTTGCAAGATCAAATCCCTGAGTTGAGGTTAAAATCTATTGTTCTGCCCATGAACAAGGCAGTTAACCCACTGTTCCTAGGATGTCATTGAAAATAAGAATTAGTTCTTTACTGACTTGCCTAGTTAAATAATGGTAAAATAAAAGGTAATGTGCCCTAATGCTTGCCACACATTCAGATTAATGTAGGTAGTTATACAAGGTGGCATCACACATGATCATATTAGCTTTGCAAGGCATCCAAACGTACCAAATTTTCTGTGAATAAGACCTGTAAATCTGATGAAAAATGGATGCTTAATATCAAGACCAGGACAGCTCACTCCAACTCTGCATTGGCATGCAGTTAGCGAGCACACAATCACTGCCTATTCCAGGAGGCACAGCTGCTGTGGACTTATGTTCTCCACTAAAGGAGGATGACTTCAGTAGGCCTACCTTGCTCAGGTTAACAAATGAATGGCACGCACACACTCACTCTCTGTCCCCTTTTGTGCTTGCCCGACAGTTAGATGCACTATGCAGAAATCGCTCCACCAAATTCTAATAGTTGGCCTAATTTCAGGAAAAGTGTAGAGAATCATTGTGCTATCTAAACCTCTGTGAAATATATTTTCCATAATCAAATATTTAGTATTTTCAGCTGTTTGAAGCTGGTGTACAAAACTGAAAGTAAAAGATGCAAAAACAAAACATAACAACGGAAGCATAGAAATAGCGTACATAGAACAGATCTACCGCTTCAATGAAAATGACAGATTTCTAACTCACATTTTTATGTGAATTTGGTTGGGTCGCCAAAAAAGTTACACATTGCAGCTTTAAGATTCCATTAGAATGAGGTGGAAATACTAAACTTCGCTCGTCCATGGCAGATTGGAAAAAGGTTAGAAGTTATTTTTGTCAGTTCACATAAATGGGAGTGGGAATTATTTGGATATTAAAATGTATAATACTCGGTTGGATTGTTTCTCTTCTTCCCAATGTGCTAATAGATCAGTAAAATATTGTATGCCATATGATATACAACTAATCTCAATCGTTACTCATTAGATGAGCAATAGTGAGTTGTCACATTGTCTCAGCGACTAGCTTGTCATCTAAACACTTCATGTTTTGGGGATATTACTGACAAAAGCTGAGCACACACTGTACACCACATGTCCATTGCTTTTGTATTACAGCAGAGCATATTGCTTTCCTTTTTATTCATATCCTACTGTCATAATGGAAAACTGCAGAAACCGAATGCCCACATTAGAATTTTCCTTGGCTGTCATTTGACAACATTCTATATTTTTCACAATCCATTACTGACTAACTAACTTGAGCATCCTTGGACTGCTGGATAATAAGAAAGTGCTGAAATCATCTAAACGATGAGCCCAAGGATCTGTGTGCATTCGTTTCTGCCTATCTCACATCTTCTCTGGGCTTTATGAAAGGAGGTGAGCGGGGTCAGCTCAATATGCAATTTGGGGTTACAGGCAGTTAAAAGTTTGGGTCTAAGCTCCTTGATGAAAGACGGCTATGAATAAATGTAATCTTTTTCATTTCTGGTCATTTGGAGCCCCAGGCTGGGAACAGATCTTTGTTGGCTCTGTTAAACACTCCCTAAAATATGATGATTGCTGTAGTCTACTTCTGAGACAATTGGAACATGATATGATGGTTAGGAATTGTATTGATGTTATGCATTTTATTTGCAGTTATGCATATTGTTTGGGTTGAATCAATTTCCATTTTAAACAAACATTTTTTCTTTTACAATGCAAAAAAGTTAAAAAGTTATTTACTGTTGAACTTTACACTCACATCTTCACCAGTTAAAGGCCTAGTGCAGTCAAAAATGTGATTTACTGTGTTTTTTTTATATATATTTCCACACTGAGGTTGGAATAATACCGTGGCATTTTGAAAATGATCAAATCAAATTTTATTTGTCACATACACATGGTTAGCAGATGTTAATGCGAGTGTAGCGAAATGCTTGTGCTTCTAGTTCCGACCATGCAGTAGTATCTAACAAGTAATCTAACAAATTCACAACAACTACCTTATACACACAAGAGTAAAGGAATGAATACGAGTATGTACATATAAATATATGGATGAGATATGGCTGACCGGCATAGGCAAGATGCAGTAGATGGTATGGAGTACAGTATATACATATGAGATGAGTAATGTAGGATATGTAAACATTATATAAATGGCATAGTTTAAAGTGGCTAGTGATACATTTATTTCATCCAATTATAATTATTTAAGTGGCTAGAGATTTGAGTCGATGGCCGAACGGCATAGGCAAGATTCAGTAGATAGTTTAGAGTACAGTGTATACATTTGATATGAGTAATGTCGGATATGTAAACATTATATACAAAATTGTTTAAAGTGGCTAGTGATACAGATTTAAGTCAGTATGTTGGCAGCAGCCACTCAATGTTAGTGATGGCTGTTTAACAGTCTGATGGCCTTGAGATAGAAGCTGTTTTTCAGTCTCTCGGCCCCAGCTTTGATGCACCTGTACTGACCTCGCCTTCTGGATGATAGCAGGGTGAACAGGCAGGCTTTTACCCTTTGTGTAAAGACCCCAAACTACAATGACAAGGCATTATCCCCTATTCGCACATATACTTTTTCCAACCATTGCTACAACTGCAACCAACAGCTCTACTGAGACACTGTCAGCCTTTACGGAGCCTCAAGGTTGTTCTTTGTAATGTTCACAGCAAGAGACCCTAGAGTCACATGGCTTAAGCTCTCCATCAACGCAACACTTATGGTGGAAAAAAGTGATCCCAACACATTCTCTGACTGAGTAAGCATTACATTTCCTTTTCCCCCTTATTCCTATTACCGTTCTCTAATTAAAGTGTAAAATATGAGCAGGTCCCATATAAGTAACATGTTTATACGTGGAGTATAACTCCATGATGTATTCATCAGACCCATAAATGCTTTTGCTGACCATAAATGCCTTGGGATTGACAGTCTGACATGGGTTCGAATCCTGGGTCCACCTGGCAGGAATGGACCACGATACAGTGGTTCATTGAGGGGTTGCTCTGGTGAAAGGGGACGTCCTGAAGTACTGTCTGTCGTCATCGACCCATGCCTTATCATTTATGTGTCAATGGTATTGACAGTGCTTTGCGTAGGAACACTGTTGTTGTGACATGGGTTTGAATCCTGTGTTTGCTTTGACAGAGGTGACACTATCATTGTTGTTGAAAGAAGCTTACATTTATGAATGTTTAAGTAATGTTGGTCAATGTGTTATAACAATGTGTTATAAATGTCATATGTAACTGTTGGATCCTTCCTTACTCTACCATACCATTGCCAACCTACTCCTCCCCAAATCCACTATCAATGAAAAGAGAGGTGAACACTGAATTTCATCCCTCAAACCAAATAGAAAACTATTGCAAAGTAACTATAACATTAAAGCACAATACTTTACATGTATGTCCCGCTACAACCAGCCACAGGGACTGTGTATCATGTTTCAAACTGTTAGGGGTTTTAGCTGCAGGAATTTCCCTCCCTCCCTCCTTTCACTCTGGAAGAGATATGATTTCCCAATTAGAGTCATGAGACCTGTATATTAAGGATAATTCATCTCTTCATTGTGCTGAGCATATCAAATGTAATACTGGAGAATTGTCAAAGTGTTCATTAAAGACTGCATTTGTACTGGGCTCAATGAAATCTTGCATTTCACAGATGACTGTGAGGCTCTTCTGATAAATTAATTAGCAGGCAATGGTGTTGGCATTATTCATTCTAAATGTATTTTCAAAAGCCAGTCGTAGTCGACTATAACTCTCAAAATGCATTGTTGAAAGTTCCTGTATGTTATATTGTAAGTAAGAGTAGAATAGAACGTACAGTTATGAATATAGCTACTGTTCCCTGAAGGAGGGAACAAGTTATAATGTACTAAGGGGAGTCAACAACCAATCCTATTCACCTGAAGCAAACTTCCTGGCATTAATACAGGGGCTCACATCCATTTCCTCAATTCAGTACTGTTGTTCACCGAGCCCAAACCCCCTGAAAGCAAGGGCCAAAATATGTTATACCTTGTTCCCTCTTTCAGGAAAAAGTAGTTATATTCATCACTGTATGTTCCCTTTGTCAAAGTCACCATTATTAGTCAGTTGTACAACCGAATGCCTTCAACCGAAATGTGTCTTCCGCATTTAACCCAACCCCTCTGAATCAGAGAGGTGCAGGGGGCTGCCTTAATCGACATCCACGTCTTCGGCGCCCGGGGAACAGTGGGTTAACTGCCTTGTTCAGGGGCAGAACGACAGATTTTTACCTTGTCAGCTGGGGGATTCAAACTTGCAACCCTCCGGTTACAGGTCCAACGCTCTAACCACTAGGCTACCTGCCGGTCACTCGGAATGACATACTATTGGGATATACAATCACGCCCCAAGCGTATATATGTATACAACCCTCACGTAGAGGACGCACGTGAGGGTTGTATATCACGTTCGAGGGTAAATCCCTAGCCGTCAAATTCTCATGATCGGCCGTGCTGAACCGGTCCCATAACTGGGCCACCACTGACAGGGTGCAGTCTCCACTCAGTAAAGATAGGACCCCCCTCCCCTTGGAAAGTATCTCCGTACCCAAGTTTTTATTTTTATTTAACCTTAATTTAACTAGGCAAGTCAGTTAAGAAGAAATTCTTATTTATAATGATGGCATACCAAAAGGCAAAAGTCCTCCTACGGGGGCTGGGATTAAAAATATATAAAATATAAATATAGGACAAAACACACATCACGACAACAGACAACGCAACACTACATAAAGAGACCTAAGGCAGCAATACATGACAACACAGCATGGTAGCAACACAAAACAAAAGTACAAACATTATTGGGCACAGACAACAGCACAAAGGGCAAGAAGGTAGAGACAACAATACATCAAGCGAAGCAGCCACAACTGTCAGTGAGTGTGTCCCGGATTGAGTCTTTGAATGAAGATATTGAGATAAAACTGTCCAATTTGAGTGTTTGTTGCAGGTCGTTCCACTCGCTAGCTGCAATGAACTGAAAAGAGAAGTGACCCAGAGATGTGTGTGCTTTGGGGAACTTTAACAGAATGTGACTGGCAGAATGGGTGTTGTATGTGGAGGATGAGGGCAGCAGTAGATATCTCAGATAGGGGGGAGTGAGGCCTAAGAGGGTTTTATAAATAAGCATCAACCAGTGGGTCTTGCGACAGGTATACAGAGATGACCAGTTTACAGAGGAGTATAGAGTGCGGTGATGTGTCCTATAAGGAGCATTGGTTGCAAATCCTATGGCTGAATGGTAAAGAACATCTAGCCACTCATGAGCACCCTTACCTGCCAATCTATAAATTATGTCTCTGGAATCTAGCATGGGTAGGATGGTCATCTGAATCAGGGTTAGTTTGGCTGCTGGGGTGAAAGAGGAGAGATTACGATAGAGGAAACCAAGTCTAGATTTAACTTTAGCCTGCAGCTTTGATATGTGCTGAGAGAAGGACAGTGTACAGTCTAGCCATACTCCCAAGTATTTGTATGAGGTGACTACCTCAAGCTCTAAACCCTCAGAGGTAGTAATCACACCTGTGGGGAGAGGAGCATTCTTCTTACCAAACCACATTATTTGTTTTAGAGGTGTTCCGAACAAGGTTAAGGGTAGAGAAAGCTTGTTGGACACTAAGAAAGCTTTGTTGTAGAGCATTTAACACAAAATCTGGCGAGGGGCCAGCTGAGTATAAGACTATCATCTGCATATAAATGTATGAGAGAGCTTCCTACTGCCTGAGCCATGTTGTTGATGACAATTGAGAAGAGCGCGGGGCCTAGGATCGAGCCTTGGGGTACTCCCTTGGTGACAGGCAGTGGCTGAGACAGCAGATTTTCTGACTTTATACACTGCACTCAGAGAGGTAGTTAGCAAACCAGGTCAAAGACCCCTCAAGAGACACAATTTCCAAAACTTTTGATAAACAGGGCAAAATAGAAATAGGCCTATAACAGTTAGGATCAGCTTGATCTCCCCCTTTAAACAAAGGACAAACTGTGGCTGCCTTCAAAGCAATGGAAACCTCCCCAGAAAGAAGAGACAGGTTAAAAAGGTAGAAGAAAGGGTCTACACCATCTGACTCAGATGTTTTTTGGGGGTCAAGTTTCAGGAGCTCCTTTAGCACCTCGGACTCAGTGACTGCCTGCAGGGAGAAACTTTGTAGCGGGGCAGGGGAAAAAGAGGGAGAAGCATCAGGGATAGTTACATTAGAAGGGGTGGGAGATGATGAAATGTTGGATGGGCAAGGAGGCATGGCTGAGTCAAATAGGAATCCTGACTTAACTTCTTAGGGAGCGGCTGCATAGGTGACGGTTTTGGAGAGTCTGGCGTGCCCAAAGTAAAATGCCTGCCACTGAGGCCCAGAAAATAGGATATGCACATAATTAGTACTATTGGATAGGAAACACTCTGAAGTTTAAGAGTGTTAAAATAATGTATGTGAGTATAACATAACTGATATAGCAGGCAAAAACCAGAGGAAAATCCATCCGGATTTGCAGTTTTTTTGTACTTGACCCTCTTCTCCAGGCTGCCTATTCATTTTTATTTTAACTAGGACTGAGACTGCAGTACCTATGGCTTCCACTAGATGTCAGCAGTCTATATACAAAGACAGTGATTGGAGTAAGCAAAATGGATAGGAAGAGGAAGTGGTCAAGGGAGCTCAGATGTCAACAAGATTTCTCGGGCAAGAGACTGGGTGCGTGCCCCACTTTATTTTACTTATATAACGTATAGGTGACCATCCGAGTGAAATATTATCGCTAATATTCATAAAAGGATAGCTAAGGATGCATTATAACTGGTCTTTGGTTTGTTTAGGAAAAGTTTATAGGTATATTTGAACGCATTCTCTTCACGTTTCAATGGGCGATTCGACATTGGATTTTCTGAACATAACGCGCCAACCAAACAGAGATTTATGGATATAATAAATGACTTTTTCTAACAAAAGAACCATTGGATGTCTTCGTTGGACACTTTGGAAGCCCTCAGCAGAAGTTCTTCGGTAGGTAAGGGATTTGTTTTCGCTGTGATATGGGTTTTGTGTGAACCGCGCTGGTTTATGAATTTATGCTAATGCAGAAATATTAGAGGTGCTATCCTCAAACAATCAAATGTTGTGCTTTCACCGTAAAGCCTTTTTGAAATCTGACAACGCTGTGATATTGCCAAGAATCAGAGCTTTTGATGACTAAGCAACATTTGTATATTGATGAATGTTTAATAATTCAACTTTTGGATTTTGAATTTGGCGCCCCACTGCTCCCTAAGTAGTTAATGAAGTGGTGAGAGATCTGGGAAGATATGTCGCCCTGAGCGACAGGAAATGCGCACTGCTCCATAACAGATAACAGGCCAGGTTAGGAGAGTGAGAGACCGTGTCCATCCCTGCCTGTTGATGTACACCACCACCATCCTGTTGTCGGCAATCACCCAGCTCAGAAACAGACACATCAACAGAAGCCCCAGAGGTACCATAGCTTTCAGATGCCATCAGATCCAATAACCGCAAGCTAAAGCGGAAAGGCACTTAGTGCCGCAGCTGAAACCATGCCAGACAGAGCCCGAGTGTGACCGTCCTCTGTTCGGACAAAAACACAGTATTACAAACCGAGTCCAGAATAAGACCCAGAAACTGAATGCGCTGAGCTGGAGTCAAAGAACTTTTCTTGTGATTCACTATGAACCCCAGAGACTGAATATGGGAAACTCCACCTGTTCCCTCGACTACGCTGCGACCAGCCTTATCGTTGAGATAGGCCAATACTCTGATCCCCTGGCAATGCACCGGTGCCATAGGGAGGATGCATAGTACATGAAAATATGCATCCTTCAGATCTATGGATGTGAACCAATTGCTGGGACGCACCGACTGCAATAGCCAGCGAAGTGTGAGCATTTTGAACTTGCAACATTCCATCGCTTTTGGGAACTAAGAAGTACCGGCTCTACCAACCAATCTGTACTTCGGACACAGGGAAATCTCCTCTCTCAAGACAGGTGCTGGACCTCGGGGATCATGGATGTAATGGCACCAAAAAAACTAAGATGCACAGCGAAACTGCAGACCGTACCCCCTCATCACCATCCTCATCACCCGTGATTTGAAACTGCGCATGACCGCCATTGGATGAAGCACACTGCCAGTCTCCCATATATTATCTCCTAAAGGGGCTGGGAGGACTGGGATAAAAAAACAAGTTGTCATGCATGTTTTCATATCCACCACTCTTGACAACTGTGTGTCTGATCGTGGGAAAGGAACTGTGCGTTCTGATACCTGGCCCATACCGGGTTCGGGGAACTCGGCAACCAGTAACTTGCCCCCATTGACCGAACCACTTGACCTCATTAACCAGTAACTTGCCCCCATTGACCGAGCAAATTGGGAGCACTGTTTCCACAGTAAATGCTTGGGGAGGGCGGCCCCGGGCCAAACAACCTTTTTGTCAAAACTGGCTCATCCAAATGCATCCGCCTATCCTTCTCAGGAATCCCGATAACTATCAATGTTTATTCGAAGTGGCATGCTAGGATTAGCTCCCTTGTTAGCCTCTGAAGCTAAGTAACTTGCCACTTATCAGTGAAAACTTTAAACAGGGGTAAGCGACACTTCACCGCTGCTGGGACAGGAGGTAAATACCTTCCCCCAAACCTGGAGTAATTCCGAACACCATCAATGGCACATTCAACCCTAATGGTAAACTCTCCCCCGCCAAAGCCGGGGCTTCAGGCTGCCCCAGACTCATTTCATCCGATTCACACTCTGAAAACCCTCCAGAGCTAATCAGGGATATTATACAGTATCATCCCCAGAATCCGGACCCTGAAACTGCCAGAGAATGAGCCTTACTCGGCTCGGATGACACTGCTATCAAGTCCGACCACCAATCTTCCTCACAAAGTCAGCCGACTCCCAATGGAAGTTGAACCCATCCGGAGACAATGGCCACACAAACTGGTCCAAGCCAAGTCATTCCACCCCAGGCAACAGGACAGCACTTGTGATTACCTTTTTTAATTTTCATTGTAAAACCACATGCCTTAGGGCACGGTCGGAGGTTCAAACTCAGCTGATTAGCCTTTTTGAACTTATTCTTACCACTGGCCATCTTACTCAAGCAAGGAAACATTGGCTACACAAGCTGAGAGGAAAAAACCCTATTACAATATTATTATAGCCAAGAAGATAAGGCTTCCTGGGGGCGGGCTTGGCATCCATTGGCCCGTTGGATGTGATTTCAGTTTGCTTCAGGTGAATAGGATTGGTCATTGGCTCTCCATAGTATATTATACAGAGTGACCGACTACATTAACTTGTGACAAGCACAGGAAACTATATGGGGTACTAAGTAAATGCCAACCTTATAAATGTAAAAGTGAGTATGATTAACCTCTCAGGGATCATTGGGGCGCTAGCGACCCACTCCCGACACCACCAGGTAAAATGTAAAGCGCCAAATTCAAAATCCCAAAGTTGAATTATTAAAAATCCACCAATATACAAGTGTTTCATACTCATCAAAAGCTCTGTTTCTTGGCAATATCACAGCGTTGTCAGATTTCAAAAAGGCTTTACGGCGAAAGCACTACATTTGATTGTTTGAGGGCATCACCTCACATACTTTTCACATAGCCATGAATTCATTAGCCAGCGTGGCACACACATAACACATTTCACAGCAAAAACAAATCAATTACCTGTTGAAGAACTTCTGCTGAGGTCATCCTAAGTGTCCAACGAAGACAATCCATGGTTCTTTTGTTAGAAAAAGTCATGTATTATATCCATAAATCTCCATTTGGTTCACGCGTCATAGTCAGAAACGACAGCCTCCACTAGTCCATTGAAACGTGGCGCGAACTCGTTCATCTTATACCTATAAACTTGTCCAAGAACAATCAAACATAATTGTAAATGTATCCTTAGGAACACTTTTATGTATATAGTATAATATTTNCAGCGTGGCACACACATAACACATTTCACAGCAAAAACAAATCAATTACCTGTTGAAGAACTTCTGCTGAGGTCATCCTAAGTGTCCAACGAAGACAATCCATGGTTCTTTTGTTAGAAAAAGTCATGTATTATATCCATAAATCTCCATTTGGTTCACGCGTCATAGTCAGAAACGACAGCCTCCACTAGTCCATTGAAACGTGGCGCGAACTCGTTCATCTTATACCTATAAACTTGTCCAAGAACAATCAAACATCATTTTAAATGTATCCTTAGGAACACTTTTACGTATATTTACTATAATAAATCAACCGGAATATAAACTGAGCTCTACAGACCGAGGGAAACACAGTGCGCGCTTGGCGAGAGCGCGTGCCCAGTCCTACAGAGTTCCAAAGAGGCACTTCCTGATTCTCTCTTCTTCTCTGTTCTAACTCATCTGAACAGCATGAAACCACTTTCTAGAGACAAAGGACATCCAGAGGAAGCGATAGGTACTGCATTCATATGCCCTTTTATGGGCATTTTCATGAGGGAGGGGTTCCAAATGAGGCACTCTGTGAAAACCACTTTCTCCAGGACAGAAATTCCTCGGGGTTTTGCCTGCCATATCCGTTCTGTTTTACTCACAGACAAATGGTTAACAGTTTTACAAAATTCAGAGTGTTTCCTATCCAATGGTACCAAATATGTGCATATCCTGTTTTCTGGGCCTGAATGGGAGGCATTTTACTTTGGGCACGCCAGGCTCTCCAAAACGGTCAAGTTGTGCAGTGATCCCTAAGAAGTTAATCACGATGACATGATGGGAGGTTTTAGGGTAAAACTAACATTTTGGTAGTCATTTTCCATCGATCTAGTTGCCCTCTTGGCAAATCTCAAAATGCCACCCATCTTTTTAGGCAAACGAGACAATTTGGCACATCTCCCCAATTAAGGAACCGACAAACCTGCTGCTAAAGAGAAACTATAGGATTTTATCCTCTTAGGGCTAGGGGGCAGTGTTCGGAAGTACGGAGAGTCTGAAGTGCCCAAAGTAAACTGCTTGTTACTCAGGCCCAGAAGCTAGGATATGCATATAATTGGTAGTATTGGATAGACCACACTCTGAAGTTTCTAAATCTGTTGAAATAATGTATGTGAGTATAAGAGAACTGATATGGCAGGCAAAAACCCGAGAATAATCCATCTGGAAAATGTGCTTTTTTTAATGTTTTTTTTTGTTGTTTCCATTGACTTGCTATTGACTACAGAGGGAATTAGCTCCCAGGCTTCCACTAGATGTCAACAGTCTTTAGACATGGTTTCAGGCTTGTTTTTTGAAAAACGAACAAGAAATTGAAGTTCTGCCAAGTGGCTCATGAAACAGACACTACTGTTTTGCGCGCATGAATAGGTGCGCGCTCCTCGTTATTTTTCTTCCTATTGAACAGACTTTTTTACGTCTGAAATATTGTTTATTTAGATATTTGACAACCTGAGGATTAATTAGAAACATCGTTTGACTTGTTTGGACGAACTTTACCGGTACTTTTGGGATTTCTTTGTCTGCATGTTGAACGACTGGATTACAGAACTCCATGGCGCCAACTAAACTGACTTTTTGGGATATAAAGAAGGACCATTCTGTGTGTTCCTGGGACCCGTGGGATTGCAAACAGAGGATCTTCAAAGGTAAGTTATTTATTTTATCGCTATTTTAAATTTTGTTTAATTATGTTGTTGTGGGGCAATGTCCTCAGACAATCGAATGTTCTGCTTTCGCCTTAAAGCCTATTGTAAATCCGACAACGCGGTTCGATTACCAAGATTCTAAGCTTTTGAATGGTGTACAACACTTGTATTTTCATGAATGTTTAATATGACTATTTGTCATTTGAATTTGGCGCTCTGCATTTCACCGGATGTTGTCGTAGGTGGGACGCTAGCGTGCCACCGATCCCTAAGAAGATTTATAAGACATCTACCTGTGATGGACTATGAACCTACTTCATATTTCCTATCCAGCCAGACCAGACCCTATTGGACACGTTAATATCTCCAGCAATGACTTGTGCATCACTAAAGAAGAAAAAACCTAAAATGATTACAAATCAGCGGAAAGGAATGACAAGTATTATCAACAAAAATCTTTTCATGAACTCACAATAACGTGCAACAACTGCCTCTTTTTTTCCGCTTATTTTTCTCCCCGGCATGATAATTAATTAGTAGAGGGAAGGTCAGGCATAAGATGCTGGCATCACTCAGACCGTTGTGGCAGTTCTAATTATTTGTCTTCCAGGCTTGTCTGATCAAAAATTATTGCCATACCTGAGCAACATTTAGAAGGGGGGGGGGGGTGCACTATTTGGTTTTAATTAGACCTGCTATTTGATTAATGCATTGTAAGCATTCGGGATTGGCCTCCACATCATCTTTTTCTGACAAGTTTGTGGGGTATTGTTGTGTGAAAGACGTTACTGAACAGTCGGTTAGCGTCAATGTATCTAATTCGTTCACTTTGCTCACAATTAAAAAGCTATTTACTGATGAGAACTTGATGACATTAATAAAGATGTTGTAAACTTTGACAAAGCAGCCTGTATAAATACTTGAGCAAGCCACCAGTGCATTAAAGAAGGTTGGTAATGACACCTAAATAAACCCATGCAGGGTATAACTAGGTATCCTGTTTTTTTTTTTTTTATATATATATATATATATATATATATATATATATATTATTGTTAATGTGATTTGTTCCTTTAATAGAATAAAAACAGCCATGTTACACCATCCTTAAAGACCACAACCCACTGACAGAAAACCACCTGTGGATATTATCATTCACAAAATAACTTTAAGGTTGATTTGAAACCTAACTAGCCTAATTCACATTCTGTAGTCTCAACTGCACACATTGGTCGCTTATACTCGGAATGAGCGAGTGTTGCGTTGAGTTTGTCTGGCCCTCTGCAATGTATTACAAGCCACAATTAACACGATTGAACAGAGAATTTTACTCCAACACAATTACCTAACCCCTGTTTATAATATCACAGAAAGGCCACCATAAAGTAACTACTGTGGCTCTTATTCACACGAGGGAAAGACATTGTAAGCTATGATAAAAGCCGTATTTTGTATGAGGTATGTTGGCCAATAGCTTATGCATACAGGCCTGTAAGTTTTAGCAGAACTGGGTTCAAATAGTGTTTTTCTTTCAAAATATGTTGTGTTTTAATGAGCCTGCCTGGAGTGCCAGATGGGTGGGAATTGCGTGTTTGGGTCTATTCCATTGTTCCTACTACAGGCAAGCCAAGCTCGATCAAGTGCAGCTAAAGCATTTGAAAGTACGGAAATACTGCTTGAACCCAGGTCTGTAATGTAAGCCTTCTGTCATATAACTGTCTCCACGTACTTTCCCACTGGGCTGCTGTGCAGTGTCACCTGAAGTATCTCCAACAACCCTAACTACATCAATTCCCATTACCTGCAAATTAGCAAAGTTCTACTTCTCCAGCGTGTAAAGTCAGTTTGATCCAAATAGACTCTAAATGCCATTTCTCTTCCTATTAACCTGCAGATCGGTGTGGCAGATATTTCCACAATGTTCCCCGGGAGAAAACCTGAGGCTAATGGCTTACTTGTGACAGGGCTATTCATGATGATTTATGATTCTGTGTTTAAGTTGATTACTCCACTGCTAACTCAGAATACTATTTCAATCAGTGCAGGTCACTGTGTAATCCCTCCATAATCTATTCATATTAACACTAACGAGCTGACTATCCATATCTGTTCACCCTTGTTGATTCGAATCATCCCTAGTCCTAACGGCCAGCTTGTTCACCAGTTTACTGGTTCAGACGTATCCTGGGCTCAAGCACAGTTCAGACGCCAAACTTACGGCGAGTCAAACTGAATAGAAATGAAGAGCAGGCTGGCATGGTTGAGAGCTTTCCCCTGATGTATCGATTAGTTTAATAAAACCACTCTCAACACTGCAGACTTCCTCGTTGGTTTTGGGTCGAATTGAGACATAACAACAACCTCGTCTGTGTTAAACAACAAAGTTTGTTGCACTAAAAAGGCAAAGAAAGACGATTCACACACCTGTACATTTTTGAAACCGTGAATATGATTGGTTTAATGTTTCTCGGTTAACGTAATGTCTTCCCTAAAATAAACCATGAGATATGATATTTCTGTGCAACATAGCCCATCAGTTATTATTGTTTCAACCTATGTGTTGAGAAGTTGTGTTTTTACCGTCAGTTGCTGGTTTCAAAGAGCATCAAAAACTAATCATGAGCCTTTTATCGTTTCTGCCGCCACAGAAACAGATCATGGGTCTGTTTTAACGTGTCCACCTGCGAATCCGAGGCCATGATTTTGCTTCTGTTGTGGGTGTGGTAGCCAAGCACCTTTATTTGCATGTAAATAACATATATTAATATGCAGCACCATATCACCCGACAGTGGAAGAACTGCTCTGGCGTGCTGCATGAAACAGAGGCCTGATTTCACCCGCACCGCGTCAAAAGAACGGCAGAGAATGCCGTCAAAAGTCAGACATGGCGCACTGTGTGGTTTCAGATGGCACTCTATCCCCACTTTTCCAAAGAGAAAGTGATATATTTTTTAGTGCGGGGTTGGAGTGGTGTTTGAAATAGGGCTAAGATGGTCATTTTTCTTGAAATCCTTCCTGGATCATTAATGCGTGCAGTTTTTATATTGCTAGGAGGGACATCTCAAAAGGGTGTGTGTAAGTTTCGTTAATGCTTTACTTTTGTTGCCCCTATTACTATGTAGCTACACAGTAATAACTGTAGCAACAACATAGGCTGAACTGTGTAATTACATGATTATAAGGTTGTAGCGCTATCAGCTATTGCACAATTGAAACAATGTGTAATTACACCCATTTGCTGAAGGTTATTCCACATGTGTAATTAATGATGTCATTACACATTTCCTTGTTCCATTATGTAACTCATGTTTTTTTTCCTTACACGTTTGAAAGTCACCTGTGAATTACCATGCTAATAACTAAAACCAAAATCTGACCCTGTTACATGTAACTACAAGGTGCCACTACCATCAAATCTACATGTAATGTCAGGGTTGGGCTAGGTACCTGGTAACAACAATTGTAACAAGGCATACCCTGTCATTAACCACAGGTCATTTTCAATGAGTTTGTTTCTATGTTATGACCTGGCTCAAAGGCTGTACCGAATCAAGTGTAATGTAAGAACAACGTAGTTACATAGGATATACTTGTAAGTATCATGTACCTACCCAAGAGCAAGCAACTTAATGTGGAACTGACAGTGTTGTAATTACTTTGCTTCATATCTGTAATCATATTATCAGCCAAGAATATGTCATTCCCAATTTATGCTACAAAGCCAACTTTATAAGAGGTTTGAAAACTAGGTTCTATTTGACTCAAAATTCCATGACGTAGAGTAAGGCATTGTTGGCAGAACAGATGCAGTACAAAGCATGATCAATATAATTCACCAAAACATTTATTGGTAGTCAAACAAATATTGCTATCAGGTTGTAAATCACAGCTGTCCTGGTACATTGTTTTCTGTCTGCAGCCAATCGGGATTCAGATTCAATTACTTTTGGACAAAAACGAATGAATTTCAATACATTCAAACTAGCAAGGGCAATGATCACAAGTCAGTCATAACGTGGCTAATTTGCTAGCTTATCTATTGATGGAGCTATTTATTTAACGGGCTAAAAACAGAGCCTAACTTTAGCTATTTAGCTTCCGGGAAGATGTCATGTCATTGGATGAGTTGGTGAGTGGCTGACTTCGTCCCCCCATATTGTTTTTCTGTGGCTACAGCTTGAGATGCAGGTGTGGTTGGCCCGCAAGAAATGTGAATCACTTCACTAGCTAGCTGTGCTGAACTTGAACAAATGTTATCCCCAGTTAGGATCTCTTAGTTGTCAATACAAGGAATTTGGCATTGATCAAATGGGTGGGGAGGAAGGCAAGTTCCCATTCAGTTATTAAAACATGGGTTGGGACAAGCATGCACTGGCAGGCAAGCTGCAGAAGGGCAAGCCTGCTACTAATCCCCATCATTTATCAATGCAATTTTGACGGCCAACTACAAGCTTCAAAAGTTTGAAAGGGGTTTATCTACTGTTCCCTTGTTAGATTTTAACTCATCTCGCTCTGGGTAACATTAGTTGTTGATGTGCATAGGCAACTGAGGGGGAGAGAGAGAGAGAGCCTACCTGGTCATGGTTGTTTGATCAATAAGACTGTAAAGTTCCCCAAATGTAAGAAGACTCCTGTGGTATTAACATATTTGTAGAAACCCATTCAGGTGTATTTTGTGACCTTTTATGAATGCTTTCTAATGATCTAAAGTCGTGCTGTTGCTGCTGCCTGTAATCACACAGTCCAGTTCAAAGTGAATGATGGCAGGCCCATGTGACAAATGGCTTATTTGCATATAGACCTACTGTAGCTCTGATTGGCTATGGCACACCGATCTGTGTGAGTCCGGTCCTGGACAAGACAGATGTTTTTATTAAGTTTTATCTACTGCAATGTTTATTAATTGTCCAAATGCAAGGCCGATTTTTCACTCTATATTGCTATAGAATTTTCACAAATGCTTTACTCAACGTCAATCCAAAACATTCTATAAAAGTATGACATTAGAATTACAATTTCTAAGTGGTCACCTTTCAGAAAAGGCATCACATTCTTCCAGGATGTGTATATGAACAGACTTTAATAAGATGTAAAATTGCAAAAAACACTTTCACTTTGATGTAAAGTGAAACCCAGTAAGGTTTAACCTTTATAATTGCTGTGTAGTTACAATGTAACAAACTTTGCAGACAGGCTAACCAGAAAAACTTAGGAGACAGGAGAACTTAAGGTACAACCATTTTAGTTACATTGTACTCACAATGTAATAATCTTTAACAAACAACTCTATAGATACAAGGTTTTTACAGAGGATATACATGTACTTACCCAGACAAACATTCTTCAGTTTGACTTTAATTTAATGGATTTGACAGAACTAGAAGCAGAAGCATTTCGCTACACTCGCATTGACGTCTTCTAACCATGTGTATGTGACCAATAAAATTAGATTTGATTGTCGTGTCTTTGGCATCATTAAAAGGGAAGACTGTTATTTTATCAAATCAATTCTCTAATTATTATTACGTTATTAAACTAATCACATGTAATTAACTAGGAATTCGGGGCAGCACAGAATCTTCAGACTTTTCCGAATATAACTCATCAGATATTTTAATATCTGATCAATTAGTCTTCTATTAATTAATTATTCTTTACCTCACGTCAGTCTCATTCCAAACGTCATAAATTGTTTGTTATCTGCACGAACCCAGCCTTACCGATAAATCATCCATACACCAATTGGCTTAATCATTTATTTACTAACTAACCAAATAATCACAGAAATGTATAAACAAACAAACAGTAGATATAGTTACTAACAAATGATAGGGAAGATTCCCTAGTGGGCCAAGCCGATATGACGATAAAAAAAATCTGTTGTTCTGCCCACTGTTCCTAGACCGTCATTGAAAATAAGAATTTGTTCTTAACTTCTTTGGGATTTTGACACATTGCCTCATTTGGAACCCCTCCCTTATGAAAATGCCCATATAAGGGCATATGAATGCAGTACCTATTGCTTCCTCTGGATGTCAACAGTCTCGAGACACTGTTTTGATTCTGTTTAGTTGCTTTAGATGGTAGAAGAATTAGGAAGTGGCCTCACAGAAGTCAATAGAAGAGAACGCGCGTTCCCGGCTTGCGCGCTCTGTGGTTTTTTCCTTTCTTATCGCCCAGTTTATATTCCGGTTGAAATATTATACTATATACATAAAAGTGTTCCTAAGGATACATTTACAATTATGTTTGATTGTTCTTGGACAAGTTTATAGGTATAAGTTGAACGAGTTCTCTTCACGTTTCAATGGAGGAGTCGACGCTGTATTTTCTCATTATAACGCGCCAACCAAACGGAGATTTATGGATATAATACATTACTTTTTCTAACAAAAGAACCATGGATTGTCTTCGTTGGACACTTGGGAAGCCCTCAGCAGAAGTTCTTCAAAAGGTAATTGATTTGTTTTCGCTGTGAAATGTGTTGTGTGAACCGTGATGGCTTATGAATTTATGGTAATGGTAAAAATGTGGGGTGCTATCCTCAAACAATCAAATGTGGTGCTTTCGCCGTAAAGCCTTTTTGAAATCTGACAACGCTGTGATATTGCTGTGATATCTTTTGGACCCTTTTTCAATTATACATATAACAACCGTATGAACTTACTGTCTTATTTTATTGAGTTTGTCCATAAGGCCTATGTTTTGTCCATTTGCAATATATGATCATAGGAAGTCAAGTCAGTGAACCATGGCCAAATGCCATAAGAAATGTCCAAATGCCATACATAAGTATTGAAAGTTTAGCTTGGCCAGGTCGCAGTTGTAAATGAGAACTTGTTCTCAACTTGCCTACCTGGTTAAATAAAGGTGAAATAAAATACATTTAAAAAAAGTACCAAATCAGAATGTTATGTTCATTTGCCCTATGTGATCATAGGAAGTCGGTTTCCAAACCCAAAAGTCAGTGAACCATGCCCAAATGGCATAAGAAATGTCCAAATGGCTTATATACTGACCAAATTATATATCACTATGTTAAGCCCTGAATCATCCTAGAAGGATGATCATAGGAAGAAAGAATTTGGTGCAACGAAAGAAGTGGGACTCGTTTTTTAACGTCCAAAATGACCAGGGATGGGCATGGGTGGGGGGTTGCTCCCTACCCGGCCATGGACCCCTTGCACCCCCCTAAAAGGCATTAAAAACCATTTTTGAAATTTGCTCCTGGTAACCCGTTCCGATCACCAGGTGCACGGCTTTCCATCTGCAATGTCTTAAAATGGGCATTTACCATCACAAATTTGACATACTCTAATATACTGCAGAAATGCCCAAATGACTGGCCTGTTGAACTCGGGATGTCTGGGAAGTGATAGTGGTTCCTCTCCATCGCTCGTTGGTGTTGATTTCTGCATGCCAATTTGGTGATGGTTCATCACTGTTTAAACTTATTGCAAACGGACAAAGTCAGCTATCAAGTCAGCGTTCATCAGTCATTAATAATTTAACTTTTGGATTTTGAATTTGGCGCCTTACATTTCACCGGGTAACTCTTGTCTATAGCATATACAGTAGAAGACGACCACCCCAGCATGTAAAATTCTCAAAAGTTGCTGCGAGAAATCTGCATCGCTCTGTCAAGAGGTCCGTGCTTATTATCAGACATATTAGGTTACGAAATCCAACTTTTTTGATATAATGTTAATGATACACTGAATGATTCAGAACATGAAGAATCATATTTGTCTTGGTGAAATGTATTTCATAACATAAGTGAAATGTCATTACCAAAGCGTGTTTGTGTGTGGTTGGACACCCTACAAATTAAGAGACAGAAATAGCATGTGGCTTCCATTTTGGCTGCAGAGGAGAGGGTGAGAGATCAGGGTGACATTTCACCGGGTAGTGTCGGGAACGGCCCGCTAGCGCCCCGTTTATCCCTAAGTGGATCATTTCCCTGAAGATCTGTCCCTCGGGCACGACCTGAGGTTGGCGGCCTATTTTTAAAACATTTGCGGACGTCTAGTAAGGGACCGTACATTTGCAGTATGGAGATCCTCATCAATCATACGGGAAATGCCATCGGTGTCCCTTATGTAGGGAAAGGGCTGTTCAATGATGCCACATCATGTCTGTGCTCACGGGGGCTGGCCAATGACTTAGTTAAACTTTAAAAGGGAATACAATTCTCTCACATTAACCTCTAGGGGATCATTGCACGACTTGACCGTTTTGGAGAGCCTGGCGTGCGGAAAGTAAAATGCCTCCCATTCAGGCCCAGAAAATAGGATATGCACATATTTGGTACCATTGGATAGGAAACACTCTGAATTTTCCAAAACTGTTAACTATGTCTGTGAGTAAAACAGAACGGATATGGCAGGCGAAACCCCGAGGAATGTCTGTCCTGGAGAAAGTGGTTTTCACAGAGTGCTCATTTGGAACCCCTCCCTCATGAAAATGCCCATAAAAGGGCATATGAATGCAGCACCTATCGCTTCCTCTGGATGTCAACAGTCTCGAGAAAGTGATTTGATTCTGTTCAGATGAAATAGAGCAGAGAAGAAGAGGAAATAAGGAAGTGTCCCTTTGGAATTCTATAGGACTGGGCGCGCGCTCTCGGGAAGCACGCACTGTGTTTTTTACCGTCTTTAGAGCTCAGTTTATATTCCGGTTGATTTATTATAGTAAATATACGTAAAAGTGTTCCTAAGGATACATTTAAAATGATGTTTGATTGTTCTTGGACAAGTTTATAGGTTTAATTTGAACGAGTTCTAGTCACGTTTCAATGGAGTAGTCGACGCTGTAGTTTCTGATTATAACGCGCGAACCAAATGGAGATTTATGGATAAAATACATGACTTTTTCTAACAAAAGAACCATGGATTGTCTTCGTTGGACACTTAGGATGACCTCAGCAGAAGTTCAACAGGTAATTGATTTGTTTTCGCTGTGAAATGTGTTATGTGTGTGCCAAGCTGGCTAATGAATTCATGGCTATGGGAAAAGTATGTGAGGTGCTACCCTCAAACAATCAAATGTTGTGCTTTCGCCGTAAAGCCTTTTTGAAATCTGACAACGCTGGAACACTTGTATATTGGTGGATGGAACACTTGTATATTGGTGGATGTTTAATAATTCAACTTTTGGATTTTGAATTTGGCGCCTTGCATTTCACCTGGTAGTGTCGGGAGTGGGGCGCTAGCGCCCCAGTGATCCCTAAGAAGTTTTAAAGGTTTAACATCACATTACATCATTTCACAAATAGTTTCATCTTTACTCATTCATTTTATACAAGAATTAGATGCAAACCTCATAACGGAGGCACCTGTATAAACAGAGTAATGGTAATGTAGCTGTATTGTCTTTCATGAGGTCACGAACATGAAACAAAACGGACCGGGTCGTAGCTAGCTTCTCCACTGACCGTTTACCATTTTTCTAAAATATGGATATTGTTCAGTTCTCAAATATTGGAATCTAGTATAATTTGGTGGGAGTTTTTGTTCAACTGTGAAACTCTCTCTCCATACTGCATGGCCAGGGGGAGCGAGTCTCCGCCAGGAATTTGCGACCTGAGATAACAGAACCTGGGTGTAGGAAAGAGTGAGAGAGAGGGGGAAGCCACGATCTATACCCAGACAGGGCAACGTCATGACAACATATTATCTACTTAGGGAGAAGCGGCGCGCTAGCGCTCCCGACACTACCCGATGAAATGTAAGGCGTCAAATTCAAAATCCAAAAGTTGAATTATTAAACGTTCATCAATATACAAGTGTTGCATAGTCATCAAAAGCTCTGATTCTTGGCAATATCACAGCGTTGTCAGATTTCAATAAGGCTTTATGGCGAAAGCACAACATTTGATTGTTTGAGGATAGCACCTCTCGTATTTATGCATTAGCATAAATTCATAACCAGCGCGGGTCACACAAAACCCATATAAGAGCTAAAATAAATCACTTACCTTTCGAAGAACTTCTGCTGAGGGCTTGAATTGTCCAACGAAGACATCCAATGGTTCTTTTGTTAGAAAAAGTCATTTATTATATCCATAAATCTCCGTTTGGTTGGCGCATTATGTTCAGAAAATCCACTGTCGAATCACCCATTGTACAGTGAAGAGAGCCTTGAAATTGTACCTATCATATTTCTCCAAACAAATCAAACATCATTTTTAATGTATCCTTAGGTATTCTTATGTTTATTTACTATAATATTTCAACCGGATTATAGCCTGAACGATATGAAAGGAAAATAAAGTGGGGCGCGCTCACGTTCTCGTGCCCGGAAAAAGTTGTCATTTCTACTTCCTTCAGTAATTCTTCTGTACGGTTCTGTTCAGTGCTAAAGCCTCCAAACCCTGTCTAAATACTGTTGACATCCAGTGGAAGCCATAGGTACTGCAGTCTCATTCCTAGATAACATAGAAAATCAATAGGCAGCCTGGGGAGAAAGGAAAATCCATCCGGATTTGCAGTTCTGGTTTTCGCCTGCTATATCAGTTCTGTTATACTCACATACATTATTTTAACACTCTTAAACTTCAGAGTGTTTCCTATCCAATAGTACTAATTATGTGCATATCCTATTTTCTCGGCCTGAGTGGCAGGCGTTTTACTCTGGGCACGCCAGACTCTCCAAAACTGTCACCTCTGCTGCCGCTCCCTAAGAAGTTAAACGTGGCAGCGACTCGGTGCTGCATAGAACCCCCATTTCTCTCTGGGTCCAAATCTCTGAGCATCTCCTCAGCCACCTTTCATACAAAGCATAATGAGTATGAAGACTCATGAAGACACAATAGCCAGGAATAACAGGATACTTGACTCAGCAGCAGAGCACAATACCATCATACAACAGACATTCAACTCAACATCTCTACAAATCTGTACCCCCCTCTCCACAGAAATCCCTAGTACATATGCAATATTCAACAGCATCACTAACCTGCTTACTTGCCACTATTCTGGCCTCCATCATTGTCCTGCAACTGAGAAAGGACCTGCTTGGCAACGTCAAAGGAAATTTTAAGGTTAAGTTTTTTTATGACTTGTCAGGACCAGGAGCCATACAGCACTCTTACTTCATTTATATTGCGACCATTCTCAAAGGTGGATATCAAGTCACTTTCTGTGTGGTTGATGGCAGACTAATTCTGTAATTGTGCTTTCTAATCTCTCTCTCTATTTGTGCATTCTCGTTTTCAGTAGTATCTCTCCTCTTGTGCTTTCAAAGACGTATCTTGCCTTGCTCAGTTTCTTTTGCAGATCCTGCACTGACTTGTTCGCTTAGCTGATTTTAGCTTGTTACTTGATCCAGAAGTTCATCTTTCTCCTCTGTAGCTTGTTGTATAAGATTTTTGAATCCTTCAGTGTGGCCCTCTGACATTTTGTGTTATCATTTAAGTCAAGTGTTCTTTTTCTAGATTTAATATCAGACATCTTTGATTTCAATTGCACAATGTTTCTCACAGGAGGATCACATTGTTTTGTTAGAAGAGAGTATTCTTCATCCATGTCTGCAAGTTGTTTCACACATTTATTTCAATCCTGCGTAGCATTGTTTGATGCTTCTATATATGACAAAATTGTGTCACATTGGGCTTGTATCTCAAACTCTCTCCTCCAAGCTGGAGCTGCAGTACAGACTTCTGATAATTTGTTTCCAGTTTCATTTCAGGGATTTGTTTTCTTTGTTCATTTATTTAAGATGTTAAGGTTGTGTTTGTGTTGGTAAGAAATCCTCTGATAATAAGTAAGCTAGTTCCTCACTTTTATTCTCTCAATTTTGTTATTGTGTCTGAACATTTATAGGCCAATGTTTTAATGGGACACAATTCATATTTCTTGTCATTTATTTTAAGTGCATGGGCAATGTCCATCACTTTCTTGCCATCCTCTGTCATTTAGAAGTTTACCCAGCCATTTGTGACAAATTGACTTTGACTGACTGATTGCCCTGTCCCTGTCACTGTGTGCATCCTGACATGTTTTCACTCATTGAATATTCCCCTGCAAAAAAAATTGCAAATAATAATATCACAGCAGCAGGATACAAAATGACCTGTATGAAGTAGCCTATTGCATATATTTTAGAACATACTATGAACTACTTAGTTTAAAATTTAATCCAGCCCATGTCTTAATCTTTAATAACAATTAAACATATTACACCAATGAGCGACTAAGTTTATATCCCCAATTAAATGTTAGTGCAACTACTGTAACTCTTGTCTATAGCATATACAGTAGAAGACGACCACCCCAGCATGTAAAATTCTCAAAAGTTGCTGCGAGAAATCTGCATCGCTCTGTCAAGAGGTCCGTGCTTATTATCAGACGTATTAGGTTACGAAATCCAACTTTTTTGATATAATGTTAATGATACACTGAATGATTCAGAACATGAAGAATCATATTTGTCTTGGTGAAATGTATTTCATAACATAACATAAGTCTCAAAACATGTTTACCTAATTGTTTCTTAAGTTTGTCATTTGTCAAGTTTATTGACTGCCTCTTGTTCAAACTCGTTATTTCTCCTGGTTAACCTATTGTCTGCTTAGGTTGTTACATTAACTACAAAGTAATTACAAATGTCACTTCAAATGAAGTTTTTTGCTCCTGGGTAAGTGCATTGTACATACATGTATATCCCTTGTAACATTGTAATTACAAAGTAGGTTGTTAAAGATGTAACTAAAAGGGTTATACCTAATGTTCTCCTGTCGCCTAATTTCTCCTGGTTAGCCTATGGTCTGCAAAAGTTGTTACATTGTAACTGCATAGTGTAATTATAAAGGTTATACCCTACTGGGTTTTACTTTACATTAAGTTGCTTGCTCCCAGTTAACTAGATGATAATTATAATTATATTCTAATTAGTATATTCGATCGTATTACCTCCCAAGAGAATTCTCTTCGGTTAGTCACAGCCGTGTATATTCCCCCTCAAGCCAATACCACGATGGCCCTCAAGGAACTACACTGGACTTTGTGCAAACTGGAAACCACATATCCTTAGGTTGCATTTCTTCTAGCTGGGGACGCTACCGAAGTTCTAACACATTGACTGTAGTACTTGTGCTTAAAAAAAAAAAAAAAACTCAACTCTACATGTGGATTCGATGGTAGTGTCACCTTGTAGTTCAAGGATTCTACAAAGACGGGACAATCTCAATATTTGAAGTATATATTTTGCTCGACCAACGTATCAGCCTTCACACCATGTAAAATAACCTATTTATTTATTTCATAACATGCAAATAACTGGACTCATTTCAACTCCGTCAGACACTAAAAGGCATTGCATTTGTTTTTATTATTGTCCAACAGGCCTTGTTTAATTCGAACATTATTCAAATATGTAATACAAATCTCCAAACTTTTGTTTTGTAGCACTAGTAAAGGAACATTATCCCTAATTACGTTAGCATTTTGCCACGTTTTTCTAAATGTAGAACATAAAACAATATTTATAATGCAAACATTAGCCCTTAGGTCTAAATTATTCATTTGAAAATCCACAATAAAAAAAACAACTTTCAGAACTCTGACGGAGTTGATGCTAGACAATAATCTAATGGTGTGGATGTTTTACGGAGTTGACAAAAATATTTCTCTCTTCTTCAATCAAGTGTTATACACAGTAGCGTTTATATTTTTCCTCAGTTGCTTTATGACTCTAAACAAATTAATTTTAACCAAAATGCTTATTCTATCAGTCAGATGAAGTTGACAGTGTATGGTTGTGACCATGGTGATTCCAACATTGTGTGTTTAAATCCATCAAAAGTAGAGAACTTTACAGACCATGATTTAATGAAGACATGAAGGGGTCCTTATGGTACAGCTGACCCTGCTCATACCTGATTAATTCAGGGTTTTAAACAAATCTGACAGATGACCAAATCTCTGGACACATCTTTTAGGAATCACAGTTGAGAAATATTCTTAAGTCACAGAGGGCTATTACAAGAAACTACAGTGAGGGAAAAAAGTATTTGATCCCTTGCTGATTTTGTACATTTGCCCACTGACAAAGAAATGATCAGTCTATAATTTTAATGGTAGGTTTATTTGAACAGTGAGACAGAATAACAACAAAAATCCAGAAAAACACGTGAAAAATCCAAAGGGACAAGATTGTAGACCTACACAAGGCTGGAATGGGCTACAAGACCATTGCCAAGCAGCTTGGTGAGAAGGTGACAACAGTTGGTGCGATTATTCGCAAATGGAAGAAACACCAAAGAACTGTCAATCTCCCTCGGCCTGGGGCTCCATGCAAGATCTCACCTCGTGGAGTTGCAATGATCATGAGAACGGTGAGGAATCATCCCAGAACTACACGGGAGGATCTTGTCAATGATCTCAAGGCAGCTGGGACCATAGTCACCAAGAAAACAATTGGTAACACACCATGCCGTGAAGGACTGAAATCCTGCAAGGTCACCCTGCTCAAGAAAGCACATATACATGCCCATTTGAAGTTTGCCAATGAACAGGACAACTGGGTGAAAGTGTTGTGGTCAGATGAGAACAAAATGGGCATCAACTCAACTCGCCGTGTTTGGAAGAGGAATGCTGCCTATAACCCCAAGAAAACCATCCCCACCGTCAAACCTGGAGGTGGAAACGTTATGCTTTGGGGGTGTTTTTCTGCTAAGGGGACTGGACAACTTCACTGCATCAAAGGGACGATGGACGGGGCCATGTACTGTCAAATCTTGGGTGAGAACCTCAGCCAGGGCATTGAAAATGGGTCGTGGATGGGTATTCCAGCATGACAATAACCCAAAACACACGGCCAAGGTAACAAAGGAGTGGCTCAAGAAGAAGCACATTAAGGTCCTGGAGTGGCCTAGCCAGTCTCCAGACCTTAATCCCATAGATAATCTGTGGAGGGAGCTGAAGGTTCGAGTTGCCAAACGTCAGCCTCGAAACCTTAATGACTTGGAAAAGATCTGCAAAGAGGAGTGGGACAAAATCCCTCCTGAGATGTGTGCTAACCTGGTGGCCAACTGCAAGAAACATCTGACCTCTGATTTCCAACAAGGGTTTTGCCTCCAAGTACTGAGTCATGTTTTGCAGAGGGGTCAAATACTTATTTCCCTCATTAAAATGCAATTCCATTTATAACATTTCACATGCGTTTTTTCTGGATTCTTTTGTTGTTATTCTGTCTCTCACTGTTCAAATAAACCTACCATTACAATTATAGACTGATCATTTTTGTCAGTGGGCAAACATACAAAATCAGCAGGGGATCAAATACTTTTTCCCCCACTGTACATAAGATAATTTCAGTTAATATCCATTAATGCCTGTTTTTAGAATTGCGAACACTTTTTTGAAGAGTTTGAAAATTGGATACTTTGCTCAAGACAAGGACATTCCAGGCATAGAGCCGACATGGAAATTAGTAATATTGAAAGTATAAATAAAATGTCCCTTCAACTAAATGTAATTGTTAAGCTTAAATAATGCAACATATATATTTTTTTACTATAAAAATAAAGTTACCCTGCCGGACAAGGATTGTCTCGACATTCAAGAATCCCTGAGTTACATGTAACAAGGTCAGAGTTTGGTTTGAGATATTAACATGGTAATTTACAGGTGACTTTCAAAAAAGTGTAATTAAAAAACATTAGTTACATAGTGGAACAGGAAAATGTGTAATAACATCAGTAAATACACATGTGGAATAATCTTCAGCAAGTGGATCTGAAATTACACATTCCTTGTTCCAATTGTGTAATAACTGATCGTTATAACCTTGTTATCATGTAATTACATCGTAACACCTATGTAACTGCATTGTTAGTAGTTATTTAGTTAACTAGAAATTTGGGACACTTAATGTAAAGCGTTACCCATGTTTTTAAATGGCTTTTGTTTCTCATTTGTTTAACAGATCAAGTTTTACTTATTCTGAATGAAATTGATACTGAAACCCCCGGTAGGCGAGAACGGAATTGGTGCAAGGTATACAGACAACCTGGTTGACTTGTCATCATGTGAACCAAAACCATGTTTGATTTATTTGATAACATTCTACAAATTTCGCTCCAGCAATTACCACGAGCCCATTCTCCCTAACCTCCTATGGTATCAGCCCTTCCTGGATATAATAGTAGGCCTCCAGCAACACTCCTCACTCTGAAACTATCAGTCCAACTAAGCCAGGTCAGCTTCTATGTTTTGGGAGCAATTGCTTAGGGAAGGCAACACCACTGTGTGAGTTCTCTGACTGACTATTTTACCACTATGTAGCAGTGGTGGTCCAGACTCCAAAACCACAGTCACGTGATGAGTAACTTTGCCTGAAAATACATTTTTGGGGCTTTAGATCAGATCTTCTACTGTAAAGAAAGAGTTAACATTGACATGTGCATCTCAATTCTGATATTTGTTCTTAATAAGTATTCAAAAGTCATGCCAAAGCAAACCTCTTCAACTAAATTACCCCATGAAAAAAGTTCAAGCCCATTTTACACTTAATGGGCCTAAAGGGGGAAAACAGCCTTTTTGAAGAAAATGGTAAAAGTGCTGACATTGTCACAGGTTGATGGGACTCCATCCGTTGGACGGGTTAAAACACTTTGGCATGACGACACCAATTTTCAACATGATTTAACAACCACGCTAGTGCGTTGAAGGAGAAAAACACCAGATCCCTGATTTACCTCCCATGACAGCCCACGCAGCCTCACCGAAACAATGTTTCCAAGGATACTAACGAATGACGAGTGGTCACATCTGTACAGCTGTCCCCCATTGGCTTGATGGATGGGCCGGCGATCCAATAAAAATGGCAATCAAATCAACCCAGCCACTTTACAGGTAGAGGGGCTGTCTGATTAAGTTGTCTAAGGCATGGCTGAGGCTCAGAATGATTATTCTGTGGGGAAACTGAGAGGGGGCCATCTTTCTCGCTAACCAACAAGGACACCATACATCTCTCCCTCTCCACTGTGAAATGTATCCAAAATAACTGCAAACTACCACTCAACTGCCTGCCTCCCCTTTACTGAAGGTTATTTGTCGTCAAGTGAAGGACTCCACCTGTCAGTGTGTGATAAATACCATGTACACAGACAAGGGGGAGCGTCTATAGGGCTAGAGCAGGATTAGCCCGGAAAACCCACTGATCTGTGAATAACCTAAAAAAAGAGGAAAGCTGAAAGATTAGAGCTGGCGCTTTTAGGAATGATCCATCAAACTCAACTACCCCAGTCACTCAAATGAATCATCCCACTTGATTCGTTCACGTAGGCAGGAAGTGGTGAGCGACTGTGGCGCCAGCACTAGGTCACGGGGATCATTCGGAGGATGTTTATTAAAATCGAGCTATCAATTTTCTCACTCTGATCATCTTTTATCTGTCCTTGACTGAACAAATGAGAAAAACCAATGATGTGAAAGGTTGCAATGTTAAACTTATGGGTTTTGTATTCCGATCACAAGCAATATTTATTAGTAGGCTACATGCAATAGGCCACAAAAGGACCAGTAGGCTACATTGCAATAAAATGTAAGAGCAATGTTGACAATGCTGAAATAGGCTACTTTGTATAGCCATAGATATAAAGTGCAAGTAGGTATCTGGAAGATGACTATTGGGAAAACCTATCATTTGTGTAAACTCGCTTCTGTTACCAGAGTTATTCTACCAATAAAATGGTCTGACGGGGATGTGGACATACTCGGTATACATATCCCCGAAATAAATGATCACTACAATACATTTTAATAGAAAGTTTGCAAAAATAGCTAAGATCTTGCTACCATGGAAAGGAAAATACCTTTCTATTTGCGGAATAAATCACCCTGATTAACTCTTCAGTCATATCCCAGTTTACCCATTTGCTTATGGTCTTGCCTACACCAAGCGACC
This sequence comes from Hucho hucho, assembly GCA_003317085.1. Taxonomy (NCBI): domain Eukaryota; kingdom Metazoa; phylum Chordata; class Actinopteri; order Salmoniformes; family Salmonidae; genus Hucho; species Hucho hucho. Next base: position 815,096 of record QNTS01000295.1, read on the forward strand.
TGTTTTGTTAATTATATGAGCAAAAAGATTCCATTTTATTTGGAACGGCAAGCCAGACAAAATTAACTGGGCCTATTTATATAATAAATATGAGTTCGGACGGAAGAAATTATTAAATATTAAAGCATTAGTCCTCTCACTAAAGGCTTCAGGTCATACAAATTTATACTTAAATCCAAACTGGTTCTCTGATTAGTAAGAATGTCTCACCCCATGTTCAAGAATGGCCTTTTTGTCACATAGATGATGCTGGAGAGACGAAGCAGGTACAGGGAGTCAAACATTTAATATATAACAGCCATGGAACAAGACAGGACAAGGGTCAGCAAACGGGTAACGCAGACAAGACAATCAATGCGGCAGCGGGGAACTGACAAATATAGGGAAGGTAATAAACAGGTGATGAGTGAGTCCAGGTGAGTCCAATATCGCTGATGCGCGTGACAAGGGAAGGCAGGTGTGCGTAATAGATGGCAGGAGTGCGTGATGCAGGGCAGCCTGGCGCCCTCAAGCGCCAGAGGGGGGAGGAGCGGGAGCAGCCGTGACACTTTATAGGACCAAAACATTGACAGCTGTGCCATATAGATTCCAAAATAGTTGAAAATCTCTTCCCAATGTACTGATTCCATGGCACATGGTTTGTGAACTGATATGCAATACGACACCGGAGTCAAAACTTAGAACCAATAGAATGCAGATTTTGCTGCGAAGAGACAGAATCATTAGATGAAAACTATGAAATAACACAAATGAAATCATGTAGCAAGCAAGAATGTGTTACATAAATCAAAATATATTTTATATTTGAGATTCTTCAAAGTAGCCACCCTTTGCCTTGATGACAGCTTTGCACTCGCTTGGCATTCTCTCAACCAGCTTCATGAGGAATGCCGCCGCCAATGGAACCGGGGGGGCCTCAGCTGGCTCATTGAGCTTCCATGCCTCGGTTGCCTCGGCAGGTTTCCTTGCCTCGGCAGGTTTCCTTGCCTCGGTTGGCTCCCACCCCACGTCACGCCTCAGCCGGCCCGTCGCGCTCCCACGGCCCGTCGCGCTCCCACGGCCCTTCCTGTAAACATTCTACTGTTCGTGAGAATGTAAAAATGTGATTAAGCAAATCAACAGTGAACAGTCAGGAGGCACATGCACAGAGCAGTTAAATGAGACAGTGAGAATGTTTTTCTTTAGGCTAGGAAATGCCAATGTCCAAACTTTCATAGAGCTAGTGAGTGCGTGATGCATACCATACGAGTACCTGGTGAAAATTACAAAAGAGAAGATCAACATACCAAAACGCACCTAGGTTCAGGTTCAATGTCGAGTGCAGACAAAGCCTGTTAGAGAGGACAACACACTGATCTTTGAGCCTGATGTAAACCCTCAGTGGGAAGAAGGACTTTAGTTCTGTGAGACTCTAGTAAAGGTGAGAAAAGATGCCTCTCCACATGTCATCATTGATGTTCAGAACGTCACAGACCACGACATGTTAACAGGGCGAACTGTAATTGCTGTTTTATGATTTTGTTATACTCTTGTGAATTCTATGGTTTTTACTAGATTACTTGTAGTTTTTTTATATTGTTTGTCTGTAATTTTGTAATGACTTGGTGCTGCCTATCTTGGCCAGGATGCTCTTGAAAAAGATTTCAAATCTCAATGAGCCCTTCCTGTTTAAAGGTTAAATTATTATTATTATTTTTTTTTTAAGAAATTGGCATTGTGCAAGAAATAAAGTCAATCTTTTAGGTAGCTATTTAGCTGATATCCTCTAAGGGATTGGTGTCCCTAAGCCGTGACAGTTGTTACTGAATATGCGATTATGTGACTAGAATGACGTTGTAAACAGCCAACTTTCCGGGAGATAGACACGTCTTATATGGGCAGAAAGCTCAAATGATTGTTAACTGCACTGTCTAATTTAAAGTAGCTAAGAACTGTTTAATTTCATGTTGTATAATCACACAATATGAATATTTCCCGTGCCTGATATTGTTTTTGTTTGTGACTTTCTGAATGTTGCACACTCCTTTCTCCTTTTGCATTCCCCCTCAAACATTCCCTGCCCCCCTTACCTCTTCCCTGTCAACTGTGCCCACGTGGAAGAGAAAAGGTTACTGAAAAATTGTGCAATGAAATCATAATCAATCCTATGTCTTATAATGAGTTTACATGGTCACTGACAGCGTTTCATAATGGTCTCCCACCAATATATTGGCATATTCCTGTATTTCATTAATTTCTTAAATTTGTATCTGTTGATTTGTGAATGCTGTACATGCTAGCTAGCTACTGAACTTTCTGTAGGCTACAGGTTGACATTGAGCTAGCATCGCTATTCATGTCCCCTTTGTCAAATTTGTACTTTGCAGAGGAGTTAGGAGTATTATGGCAGGACAGTATTTGTTCATGGAAGTTTCTTGTCATTATCAGGTACTGTATGTCATGTGTTTGTCAACTTACTTTGATATTTAACTGTTAGTATGCGAGTGCACGTCATGTACGTAACACCTGGCTGATAGAGAACATTGGCTAGCCTAGACCTATAGGCTATACTGTACATTAGCTACATTTATACTGTACATTGCATTATTTTGTGTTGTTGCCAAATTAGATTGTTGTTATTCTTTCCCTGTCTACTGTACCCATGTGGAAGAAAGGAGGTTGGCATGTTAGGGAAGCACAGTATTTGTTAATGGAAGTCTTTCCTCTCATTATCAGAGAGTAAAAGATCAACACCAACTCTGATCCTTTGGTCATAAGCCGAACAAAACACAAGTTCTAGGTATTAGTTATAAAATGACAACAGTGCATGATGTAGTAGTTAAAATGCCACTCACAGAGAGAGATGCAAGGATTTGGGCACTCATAGACGCAGAGTAGGGGTGGGGGCACTCACAGAGGCCAGAGGAAGGATTGAGGCACTCACAGAAGCCAATGCAAGGTTGGGGGCACACAAAGGCTGTAGACAACTTGGCTGGGCTATGGACATCTTGTGTCTGTAAAAAAATATGTACAGTTGAAGTCAGAAGTTTACATACACTTAGGTTGGAGTCATTAAAACTCGTTTTTCAACCACTGCACAAATTTCTTGTTAACAAACTATAGTTTTGGCAAGTCGCGTAGGACATCTACTTTGTGCATGACACAAGTCATTTTCCAAAAATTGATTACAGACAGATTATTTCACTTATTATTCACTGTATCACAATTCCAGTGGGTCAGAAGTTTGCATACACTAAGTTGACTGTGCCTTTAAACAGCTTTAAACAGAAAATTCAGAAAATGATGTCATGGCTTTAGAAGTTCCTGATAGGCTAATTGACACCATTTGAGTCAATTGGATGTGTACCTGCGGATGCATTTCAAGACCTACCTTTTAACTCAGTGCCTCTTTGCTTGACATCATGGGAAAATCAAAAAGAAATAAGCCAAGACCTCAGAAAAAAAAAATTGTAGACCTCCACAAGTCTGGTTCATCCTTGGGAGCAAGGATGAACCTTGAAGGTACCACGTTCATCTGGACAAACAATAGTACGCAAGTATAAACACCATGGGACCACACAGCTGTCATACCACTCAGGAAGGAGACACATTCTGTCTCCTAGAGATGAACGTACTTTGGTTCTAGGGGTGCAAATGCCTCCTAGAACAGCAGCAAAGGACCTTGTGAAGATGCTGGAGGAAACAGGTACAAAAGTATCTATATCCACAGTAAACAAGTCCAATAGACATAACCTGAAAGGCCGCTCAGTAAGGAAGAAGCCACTGCTCCAAAACCGCCATAAAAAAGCCAGACTACGGTTTGCAACTGCACATGGGGACAAAGATCGTACTTTGAGAAATGTCCTCTGGTCTGATGAAACAAAAATAGAAATGTTTGGCCATAATGACCATCGTTATGTTTGTAGGAAAAAGGGGGAGGCTTGCAAGCCGAAGAACACCATCCCAACCGTGAAGCACGGGGGTGGCTGCATCATGTTGTGGGGGTGCTTTGCTGCAGGAGGGACTGGTGCACTTCACAAAATAGATGGCATCATGAGGGAGGAAAATTGTGGATATATTGAAGCAACATCTCAAGACATCAGTCAGGAAGTTAAAGCTTGGTCTCAAATTGGCCTTCCAAATGGACAATGACCCCAAGCATACTTCCAAAGTTGTGGAAAAATGGCTTAAGGACAACAAAGTCAAGGTAGCCCTGACCTCAATCCTATAGAAAATTTGTGGGCAGAACTGAAAAAGCGTGTGCGAGCAAGGAGGCCTAAAAACCTGACTGTTACACAAGCTCTGTTAGGAGGAATGGGCCAAAATTAACCCAACTTTTTGTGGGAAGGTTGTGGATGGCTACCTGAAACGGTTGACCCAAGTTAAACAATTAAGGCAATGCTGCCAAATATTATTGAGTGTATGTAAACTTCTGACCCACTCGGAGTGTGATGAAAGAAATAAAAGCTGAAAAAAAAAAAAATCTTTCTCTACTATTATTCTGACATTTCACATTCTTAAAATAAAGTGGTGATCCTAACTGACCTAAGACAGAGAATTGTTACTAGGATTAAATGTCAGGAATTGTGATTAACTGAGTTTAAGTGTATTTGGCTAAGGTGTATGTAGAATTCCGACTTCAACTGTAGTTGCTTTAGGATTATTGAAGTTTATACTGTTATAAAAACAGATCAGCCTGCATTTTATTTACCTGAGCAGGCGTCCTTGCCAAGTTAAGGTTTGGTCTTGCTGCAGAAACATGAGCCCCCAAACCTTTGCTTACTGAACTGCAAAATAGAAAAAAACCTAAGTCACAATGAACAAAGGACAAATCCAAGTCACCAGTCAAAAGGATTATCTGAATCATTGTTCTATTACGGCAGCAGGGCAATAGTAATTGAGGAAAGATAGTGACAGAAAATGTAATGTTTACCATTGACAAATTAAATTCAGTCCTCAATGGAGGAGTCAAAACAGCAGATGCTGGCCGAGTTGTAGGTGCTGGCCCAGCAGGACCACTAATAGACACCTACTTAAAATATAGGGGTTGAAATACAGAGACAACACTAGAGTACGATATATCATTTCAGTAAATCAGAAAAGAAAATCCATGTTTTAAGCTTTATTAATTTTACCTCCTTTACCTCCACAGATACATCTCTGAAGCCCCGTGAGCAGACCTGCACTGGACAATTCTATATCTGTAACAATACATAACGAGGCCTGTGTTAGGAAGTCCCCTGATGGTGACTTCACGATCTCACAGCACTCAAGCAGCTCATCCCGCTACCCATCCCCCACACCCAAAACTGTAAGTCAAGGCAGCAGTAGTAGCAAGAGCGGCAGGTAGCCTAGTGATTAAGAGTGTCAGGCCAATAACCGAAAGGTCGCTGGTTTGAATCACAAATCTGTCAATGTACCCTTCAGTAAGCGTAAGCAAAGATTTGATGAATTCTGGCTCTCTGGTAAGTTTCCTTAACCTGTTGTGATTTGTTGACAAGATCACAACTTGGGACTTTGACACAGCATATACTCTCTGTAACAATATGCAAAGACAATTTGATTGCCAATATTACCATAAAGATGCTGTTCATTACATAGCAAACCTAATGTAAAACTAGGCTAATATTCAGAATACATGGTGTTATTGGGAAATTAGTAGGCTAATCAAGAATCATGTCAATTTAGGCTAGGGGTTCCCAAACTTTTTTGGCCCTCTACCCCATTTTGATATTTGAGAATTCTCACATCCCCAACCATGTGGAAAAAAAATATTAACAGTAAATGTTTTTTTTAAATTGAGGCTATGGCAGTCAGTTGCAAAACATTCTAACAGTATTTCTGATCGTATTCTCAACTCACCATCATATTTTTAATGTGGGGCTATGACAGTGAATTGCAAATTAGTCTGACTTGATTTATCTTCTCACCACCACTAATGAGATGGGTGTGCTTGATGCATGTCACGTCGGAGCTTCTCAAAGTCAGGGGGTGTGGTCAACAGTGCACACTTCATCTCTGTCACATCCAACCTGGATTTTTTTTTTTTTTTTATGCAGACGAGAGCACTGAATTAGCCTGTTTTAATGATCGGAGGGAGACGGCACAGTATTTATTCCCTTTGAGTCAGGAACCAAAACTCATCCAGTGACCCGTGAAAGCGTTGTCTGCAACAGTTGGTCACATGATCGCTCGATCAGCTGTTTGATTTTACTTACTGCCATGTCAACTGAACCATGCTCATAGTCAAAGGGATTTTGCTGATTCGGTCACTCATCTGTAGAACAGTTTTATATTTCACCTGCATGCTTGCGTTCAGTTCCCCAAATACGTCTGTTACATAGGAAAGGAGACACATTTTCATTTTGCTCTTTTGCTGCCAGTTGCTCTCCATTATAGCTCAGTGGGTATATCATACAGTGTGTCCATATGGCAGAGGGAGACACATTTATAACTAGAGTGCAGAGGCCTGCCCTCCGTCCCGTGATAGATGGAGCCCCATCTGTGCAAAAGCCTGACGTGTGCCCATGGAATCTGTTTTTCGTCAATATAGCCACGCAGCACTGAACATCCCCCTTTCGTGCTCAGGAATCATGAGATTCCTCATGAATAGCATCACCCAACATGTAGCGAACAAAAGTCAATGCATCTCGGCCCTCACATCTAACGTCCATTTGGTGAGCATAAGGTGGGGAGTGTGAGTCGTTTCAGTCAGAGCTTCCTCTTGATTGCTAGCTAAAGCATTAATTCTTAGTTTCACAGTGTTATCTGTGAAATGTATTGATGTGAGTTTATGTGCCTCTGCCTCCCCACACATTGTTTTCACCATATCAATTGCAGCCAGTAATATAAAAGTCTCTGAAATAGTGTGTGGTTTCATAGTGTAGCTGGTTTAGCCATTCACCGTGGCAATGATTCAAGTACAACGGTCAAGTGCGGCCTTTTTCCACGATCTAAGGGCGCGCTCTGGTTTTTGATTTGAATTATTTTTTATTTTAAAAGGTTAACCACAGTGCAATGATTGAGAGATAGGATTTTGGTCTCCTGCGACCACATTTTCATGGCAGGCGATCCCACGTGGGGTCGAGACCCCTTGTTTGGGAAATTAGGCTATATCATGGACTGACTGATTTCAATTAATAAACACATACATAGTATATACAGGTAACATTAGCTATGGCTAGACATGTTTGTAACAAGAGAGAAGTTTGTCCCCTGGATATCAAAGCATTATCTAACTTACCTGGCATAATAATACAGCTACATAGCTAAGTAGTCAAAAGAAAATCAGGTGAAACTAACTCTGAAGCTCCCCCACTGAAAGTGAAGGCTACTGTAATGTTACAAAATGATACTCGTGACCATACTGTAAGCTGTTTAGCTAGCTATATAGCTAGAAAATGTTAGCTAGATAGCTAACAAATTTAGCTAGCTAAAATAACTTAACAGGTAACGTTAGCAGATTGCATTATATTTTAGATCTCACCAACTTCGTCAGTTCTCTTACCTATGAAAATTAATGCTAGAGCTACGGTAACATTGCTGTACTGTTACCATGCTAGCTAGCTACTATTGATTGCTACAAGTTAGCGGTTGCTATTTAAATTTAACTGTTGGAGAACAAGTTGACTTTGGTTAATATCACCATTGCAGTATAATTCATGTTTTAAATCTTACCTTGTAGTATGAAAAGCTGATAGTCTAGGAGAAAGTTGAAGAAGGTTGGCTAGCTAGCTACAGTTCTGTCTCGATTGTGCACTGTCTGGACGTCTGTAACATAATACGTCAGGAAGCAGGTGCAGAAGGTGAGTTTAATAACGAAGCACTGCAGATTAACAAAACATGTGGCATACAGAACGTAAGAGAAAACAATACCACCTAGTGACTGCTGTCTACTGAGAGCTAAATAAAGGGGGAGTAATCAAGGGATAATGATGACCAGATGTGTGTAATGATGGAGAGCAGGTGTGCGTAATGATTGTTTCCAGGGCCGGTGGTTAGTAGACCGGCTACGTCGAGGTCTGGAGAGAGGGAATGGGGGATACAACTGAATGCATTCAACTAAAATGTGTCTTCCGCATTTAACCCAACCCCTCTGAATCAGAGAGCGGGAGTAGGCGTGACAACGTCACTCTTTTTTTCCCAGAAGGTTGGCTGAGTCAACCAATAGCTTCACACCCCTCCATCTTTTAAACAATAGCGAGGCTATTGGCCGTATCCTTCTTTCAAAAGCTATACATGATTGGCTTATGAAAGATGGACAACTGGATGGTGATTGGACATGTTTAACAGCTTACATGAGTGCCATGCTCTACCATCTGAGCTACAGAGGAACACTATATGGGTAGTGGAAAAGTGCACATTTCAGGAAAAAGTATGGAGTATTGAGATGCAAAGCCAGCAGGGAGCGCCAACCTTCCAAAAGCCCAAATATTTACACATGTTTGAGCCATACATACTTGTCTATAAAGTGCTATATTGTACTGTACTTTACACAACAATACTGTGCTCTAATGGACTATACTGTACTGTACTGTCCTATACTATACTGTACTGAACTCTACTGTACTGTATTCCACTGTACTGAACTATACTATGCTCTAGAGTATAGTATACTCACAGCCAGCAAGGAGCTCCAACCTTCCAAGAGCCCAAACATAGAGTTGAAGTCGGAAGTTTAAATACACCTTAGCAAAATTCATTTAAACTCAGTTTATCACAATTCCTGACATTTAATCCTTGTAAAAGGTCAGTTAGGATCACCACTTTATTTTAAGAATGTGAAATGTCAGAATAATAGTAGAGAGAATTATTTTTTTCAGCTTTTATTTAATCCCTGTCATAGGTCAGTTAGGATCACCACTTTATTTTAAGAATGTGAAATGTCAGAATAATAGTAGAGAGAATTATTTTTTTCAGCTTTTATTTCTTTCATCACATTCCCAGTGGGTCAGAAGTTTACATACACTCAATTTAGTAATTAGTAGCATTGCTTTAAATTGTTTAACTTGGGTCAAACGTTTCGGGTAGCCTTCCACTACCTTCCCACAAAAAGTTGGGTAAATTTTGGCCCATTCCTCCTGACAGAGCTGGTGTAACTGAGTCAGGTTGGTAGGCCTGCTTGCTCGCACAAGCTTTTTCAGTTCTGCCCACAAATTTTCTATAGGATTAAGGTCAGGGCTTTGTGATGACCACTCCAATACCTTGACTTTGTTGTCCTAAAGCGATTTTGCCACAACTTTGGAAGTATGCTTGGGATCATTATCCATTTAGAAGACCCAATTGCGACCAAACTTTAACTTCCTGACTGATGTCTTGAGATGTTGCTTCAATATATCCACAAAATTTTCCTTCCTCATGATACCATCTATTTTGTGAAGTGTACCAGTCTCTCTTGCAGCAAAGCACCTCCACAACATGATGCAGCCACCCCCGTGCTTCACGGTTGGGATGGTGTTCTTCGGCTTGCAAGCCTCCCCCTTTTTACTCCAAACATAACAATGGTCATTATGGCCAAACATTTCTATTTTTGTTTCATCAGACCAGAGGACATTTCTCAAAAAAGTACGATCTTTGTCCCCAGTTGCAAACCGTAGTCTGGCTTTTTTATGGCGGTTTTGGAGCAGTGGCTTCTTCCTTACTGAGCGGACTTTCAGGTTATGTCGATATAGGACTCATTTTTACTGTGGATATAGATACTTTTGTACCTGTTTCCAGCATCTTCACAAGGTCCTTTGCTGCTGTTTCTGGATTGATTTGCACTTTTCGCACCAAAGTACGTTCATCTCTAGGAGACAGAACATGTCTCGTTCCTGAGCGGTATGACGGCTGCGTGGTCCCTTGGTGTTTATACTTGCGTACTATTGTTTGTACAGATGAACGTGGTACCTTCAGGCGTTAGGAAATTGCTCCCAAGGATGAACCAGACTTGTGGAGGTCTACAACTTTTCTTATTTCTTTTTGATTTTCCCATGATGTCAAGCAAAGAGGCACTGAGTTTGAAGGTAGGCCTTGAAATACATCCACAGGTACACCTCCAACCGTCTCAAATGATGTCAATTAGCCTATCAGAAGCTTCTAAAGCCATGACATCCTTTTCTGGAATTTTCCAAGCTGTTTAAAGGCACAGTCAACTTTGTGTATGTTAACTTCTGACCCACTGGAATTGTGATACAGTGAGTTATAAGTGAAATAATCTGTCTGTAAACAATTGTTGGAAAAATTACTTGTGTCATGCACAAAGTAGATTTCCTAACCGACATGCCAAAACTATAGTTTGTTAAAGAGATATTTGTGGAGTGGTTGAAAAACAAGTTTTAATGACTCCAACCTAAGTGTATGTAAACTTCCGACTTCAACTGTAGATGCATATTTGGCCCAAACATACACATCTGTCCAATCCTATACTCTGCTCTACTGTACTGAACTTTACTGTACTGCACTGTACTCTAAAGCCCTCAAGCATAGACTTACACAATAACTTACCTCATAGTTAACCTTCAGACGTATAAGTTACCAGACCCAGAAACAGGGATAGCTTATCCTGGAGATCCCTTCAATCTCCACCAAGTAGTTTTTTTGCGCCTATGGAATGATCTCCAAAAGTCCTCAATTGTTTTTAGATTTGGTACCTCTAGAGCAATTCAGATGGATGTTATAGGGCTTTTTTACTGAAGAATGTGTTTGTTTCATATTATTGTGTTTTACTTCTTGTGTTTTCTGTTTGCATTTTATGTATTGTGTAATTGATGTGTTTAGATACAGTGCCTATAGAAAGTTACACCTCCTTGAACTTTTGACACATTTTGCTGCTTAAAAATGTAATCTAAAAATGTATTAAATACATTTAAAAAATCCCAACAAGTGTGAAAGAAAGTTATATAAAATATTCTGGAAGAACATTTGGCAGCCATTACATCTGTGAATAATTTTCATTAATATTATAACAACTTTGCACAATTCATAGGGTAACATACAGCGCCTTCGGTAAGTATTCCGACACCTTGACTTTTTCCACATTTTGTTACATTACAGCCTTATTCTAAAATTGATTAAATAAAACAATTTCCTCAGCAATCTACACACAATACCCAATAATGACAAAGTGAAAATGTTTTTTTTTTTAAATGTTTGCGAATTTATTAAAAACAAAAACAAAAGTATTCAGACCCTTTGCTATGAGACTTGAAATTGAGCTCAGGTGCATCCTGTTTCAATTGATCATCCTTGAGATGTTTTTACAACTTGATTGGAGTCCACCTGTGGTGTCCACCTGTGGTAAATTCAATTGATTGGACATGATTTGGAAAGGTACACACCTGTCTATATAAAGTCTCACAGTTGACAGTGCATGTCAGAGCAAAATCAAAGCCATAAGGTCGAAAGAATTGTCCGTAGAGCTCCGAGACAGGATTGTGCCGAGGCACAGATCTGGGGAAGGGTACCAAAACATTTCTGCAGCATTGAAGGTCCCCAAGAACACAGTGGTTTCCATCATATTTAAATGGAAGAAGTTTGGAACCACCAAGACTCTACCAAGAGCTGAGCAATCTGGGGAGAAGGGCATTGGTCAGGGAGGTAACAAACAACCCAATGGTCACTCTGACAGAGCTCTAGAGTTCCTCTGTGGAGATGGGAGAACCTTCCAGAAGGACAACCATCTCTGCAGCACTCCACCAGTTAAGCCTTTATGGTAGAGTGGCCAGACGGAAGCCACTCCTCAGTAACAGGCACATGACCGCCCACTTTGAGTTTGCCGAAAGGCACCTGTAGACTCTCAGACCATGAGAATAAAGATTCTCTGGTCTGATGAAACCAAGATTGAACTCTTTGGTCTGAATACCAAGCATCATGTCTGGAGGAAACCTGGTACCATCCCTACAGTGAAGGATGGTGGTGGCAGCATCATGCTGTGGGGATGTTTTTCAATGGCAAGGCCTGGGAGACTAGTCAGGATCGAGGCAAAGATGAAAGGAGCAAAGTACAGTGAGATCATTGATAAAAACCTGCTCCAGAGCGCTCAGGACCTCAGACTCCTTCCAACAGGACAACGACCCTAAGCACATAGCCAAGACAATGCAGGCGTGGCTTCAATCTCTGAACGTCCTTGAGTGGCCCAGCCAGAGCCTGGACTTGAACCCGGATGAACATCTCTGGAGAGTCCTGAAAAAAGCTGTGCAGCAACACTCCCCATTCAATCTGACAGAGCTTGAGAGGATCTGCAGAGAACAATGGGAGAAACTCCCCAAATACAGGTGTACCAAGCCTGCAGCGTCATACCCAAGAAGACTCGAGGCTGTAATCGCTGCCAAAGGTGCTTCAACAAAGTACTGAGTAAAGGATCTGAATACTTATGTCAATGTGATATTTCTGGGGGGGGGGGGTTGTTGCATCCATTGTTGCATCCATCATTTTGTCAAAATTGCTCAGGCAAAATTGCTTACCCAAACTGTTGCCACAAAATTGGAAGCATAGAACCATCTAGAATGTCATTGTATTCTGTATAGCGTTAAGATTTCCCTTCACTGGAACTAAGGGGCCTAGCCCAAACCATGAAAAACAGTCCCAGGCCATTATTCCTCCTCCACCAAACTTTACAGTTGGTACTATGCATTCGGGCAGGTAGCAATCTCCTTTGACTATGAGCAGGTAGCGATGCCCTTTGACTATGAGCCTGAGTTGTGCTTCGGACTGCCAGATGGTGAAGCGTGATTAATCACTCTAGAGAACGTGTTTCCACTGCTCCAGAGTCAAATGGCGGTGAGCTTTACACCACTACAGCCGACACTTGGCATTGCGCATGGTGATCTTAGGCTTCTGTGCGGCCACTTGGCCATGGAAACCCATTTCATGAAGCTCCCCGATGAACAGTTTGTGTGCTGATGTTGCTTCCAGAGGCAGTTTGGAACTCGGTAGTGAGTGTTACAACCGAGGACAGATGATTTTTACGCGCAATGCGCTTGTGTGAGGTTGTGTGGCCTTCCACTTCCCAATAACAGGACTTACCGTTGACTAGGGCAACTTGTTGGAATGGTGGCATTTCATGACGGTGCCACGTTGAAAGTCACTGAGCTCTTCAGTAAGGCCATTCTACTGCCAGTGTTTGTCTATGGAGATTGCATGGCTGTGTGCTCGATTTTATGCACCTGTCAGCAACAAGTGTGGCTGAAATCGCCGAATACACTAATTTGAACAGGTGTCCACATACTTTTGTATATTTAGTGTATTTAGGTTTTCATTCAATCAATAACTTTCTTTCACTTTGGAAATGTGGAGTAGGTTGTGTTGATCTGTAGGACCACATTTTTATGTTTACTTTTTGAAAATACTGATACTAATGGACCAACATTTTATTTCAGCCTGTGGTGACTGGCCTTATGGCAGAACATTTGTAAAAAGGTTGAAGGGGGTGCAGACTATAGTCACTTTATTGTATAATATAATTGTTGTTTATTAATGTATTGTTTATTGATGTGTTTGACAGGTCGTCATCGTAAATAAAAGTCAGTTCTTAATAGACTTACTTGTTTATAAAGGTGAAAAAAATACTGTACTGAACTATACTGTACTGTACCTTACTCTACTGTACTGAACTATACTCTACTCAACCATACTATACTTTACTGTACTGAACTATACTGCACTGAACTATACTGCGCTGTATTGTACTGAACTATACTTTACTCAAGTTTACTCTACTGGATCCTGTTTTTTCCCATTTAAACTGGTCTTGGCCTGGTCATGGTCTCGATACGTTGGTCCTTGGTCTGGATCTCAGAAAGTCTTCGTATGGACCTAAAGGGTCCTGGTCTTGATTTAATCTCTGGTACTCACACCAATTTATACTTTTGAATCCATGTGGGTAGTGGACAAGTGCACGCTTCAGGAAACTTTGTAGAGAGCGTTTGAAAGACTTGAATTGTCAGGCCCAACCCCTTCATTGGCTCACAGCGGCCATGCCATTGAAGAAATCAACTTAATTTATTATACATATGAAGATCCTGGTCTATAGATGCTGTACACCAAGTTTCTGAGAAATCTTCTCAGTCACCACTGTGCCGATGTTTCAAAATCTACACCATTTTCAAAATGGCGGATGAACCATCATGGTGACGTCATCATTCCTGGAAGCAAATGTGTTCCTTTGGTAGAGAGGAAACTCTGTACCAGATTCCGAAACTCTAGGTCAAACGAGGCGGCAGGGCTGACATTTTTAAGTCAAATGTATTCAGCCACCAATTTACACCATCCCACCCAGATTGGTCTCTGTAGGTCTTACCATTTTAGAGCTATAGCTCTCCAAAAATGGGAAAATAATCATAATAGTCCCTACAATAACAATAGGGTTTGGGGCTTGGACCCATAATAATAATAATAATCCTAACAATTAGAATAAGGCCTAAATGTAAAAGACGCTTTCCAATGGGAAACCTGTCATTTGTGTTAATGTCCTTCTGTTAACAAATGCATTGTAGCCTCCACCAGCCTACATATTTAATCGCCAGAGCAGTGTTGACAGTGAATTATTACCACTGATATACTACAATGCAAATTAGTATCTGAAATTGTCATATGCCATTGGGGTAAACCTGTCATTTGTGTAAATTCGCTTCTATTAACAGCCATATTGTACTGTACAACCCAGCCTAGCAAAACAAATGGAGCAAATAATCATGTGAAGTATTTGCTTTGGCTTTGAGCTAATGAGAGCATACTTAGACCTGTTTACTGTGCATGAGGAAGCACACATTCAGGAAGCAAATTGGATCAAAGTACAAGCATCTGCTTAAGTACTTACTCGCTCCGATAAGCAGAGCGAAATCACCATCATTGTTGCATTAGAGTGACTTGTCTCAGTCACCAACAGGAAGAGTTGCAGGAAGAGGAGAATCGGGAGCCTGATAGTGGAGCAGCTCCATGTGTCATAAAAGAGCGCTTGGAATGTCGCCAACATGGACGAAAACAATTGAACGCTACGGTGGCCAAGGCTTTTGGGGATGAAAAACCAGGCAAGACAACAATCACCTTGAAGGAGTTGGAGAGTAATGCATTACACAACAGGTACAGACAAGTCCTCTTGGGCATTTGCCAAACGCATGAAATTAAAGCAGTACTGTTCGTAGGCTTAGAACTACATACAGTATTTTTATTAGAGGGTTTCGGTTACTGCCATCAATTCTATTTTGAAAAATAGATATGCCACAAGTGGGAAAACATTGCAGTATAGACATGTACTTACGTTTCGAACACACCGACAGCGTCATTGCATTTTGGTACACCAGAATTACATTAATTTCCAATTAAACGCTGCGTTTGCCTTGCAGCATTGCGTTGCAGAGGCAGTTGCAGTGCGTTCGGTGTGGTGCATACGTTGGATTTATCTAAGGTATGAGTCAAACTATGTGTCGACGGATTGACAGAAATGGTAGCAGAAGGTGAATGTTGAACTTCTGTTGCATATGATGCTGCGTACTATTTTGTCAGTGTGTTCGAAGCGTTATTAATTAATGTAATACATGCATATGTAGGCCTAAGTGTGTGCAACAGCATGTATCTGGCATGTTTTGTGGGATGTTTATTGCCACTCCCTGTTGATTTGTTAAATCACACACCCATACAATTGAGCTAAACTTAAGACATGAGACTGGGGAGTAAACTGGATGACTGTACATCAACTACTGTAATGCAACATAGTAGACTAGGTAGGACAAATGGTTTAATGTAACCTAATTTCATAACACTAAGTGTTATTTCAACTACTGCTTGTAAAGATGACATAAATGTGTTATAGAAAGTTTACTTTCTTGTCAGCCCTAGACAATATAATCTATGTGAAACCACCTGCCACTTCTTTCAAAGTATTGGATGTTGTTTACCATTGCACCGATTTTGCACACATCACTTTGATCTGTGTCAGAAAGTGGGCTGGCCATCTGTCACGTAGAGTAGGCCAGAAGGCTAAACTGAAAAATCTAACCTCTATAAAATAAAAATATGGCGGAGCCGCAACAGTACTTCTGTGCAAGGGTTTATATAGTGAATCCAGAAGAAAAACAACAGTACTGCCATCCAAAGTATACATTATGGGGACAGCTTAAAAACAATGCTGCCCCATCAACAGCTCAATCCAAAATGGTCCCCCCCTTGAAAGAGAGGCTCCTTTTGCAGGGGAAGCCCCTCCCATCAGAACATACCCAGCACTAATTAATTAAGCAATTACCTTCATCAAAGCCTACATTTTCCACTCAGCTAAACATCATGAATTATATACATTGCAACACATTTCTCATGATGCAATATACTAATATAACATTTACAAAATCCCATCCCTACTGACATGGAGTCTTCCAATATGCCCATTCACATGAATGAGCCATTTGGGACAGGCACTACGAAGCCAGCCCGATTACCGTAGCTCTGGTCCTTATCCCAGCATACCTGGAAGCTACAGAGACGGAGAGAAAGGAACAGAACCAAACAACGCGCTCATCCATAACATTGATAAGTACAATAAACGTTGCTTAAATTAAACATGAACACTTGTCTGTATATTCTTTATACCATAAACTGTTACTGACTGGAGGTGAGAATAAAGAGTGTGTACTACGATAGGGAAGTTAACTTGTGTGATAACGGAGCAGGGAGGCGTGATGAGTGTGTGTGTTAGTGTACCAAACGCTGCCGGCGGCTAGTGATGGACTTCTCCGTCACACCATCTCTGACAACATTGTCTTCTGTTCATTTAGAAAGCTATCCTGCAAAAAACTACCATATTGTCTCACATCACTCCTAATCTACAGATTTACGAAATACATTATTCGCTCTTAGGAATGGCTAACTCTTGATATTCCTTTTTGTCGCTACCAATTCAGCTAAAACGGCCTTTAGATTCTATCTGTTGTTGACATGGAAAACATTTCAGAATACCCTACCTTGAGCAAAAGGACAAGTACATTAGAGTGTCTAATTTGAGAAACAGACGCCTCACAAGTCCTCAACTGGCAGGTTCATTAAATAGTACCCGCAAAACACAAAGAGGCGACTCCGGGATGCTGGCCTTCTAGGCTGAGTTGCAAAGAAAAAGCCATATCTCAGACTGGCCAATAAAAATAAAAGATTAAGATGGGCAAAAGAACACAGACACTGGACAGAGGAACTCTGCCTAGAAGGCCAGCATCCCAGAGTCACCTCTTCACTGTTGACATTGAGACTGGTGTTTTGATGGTACTATTTAATGAAGTTGAGGACTTGTGATGTGTCTGTTTCTTAAACTAGACACTCTAATGTAATTGTCCTCTTGCTCAGTTGTGCACCGGGGCCACCCACTCCTCTTTCTATTCTGGTTAGAGCCAGTATGCGCTGTTCTGTGAAGGGAGTAGTACACAGCGTTGTACGAGATCTTCAGTTTCTTGACAATTTCTCACATGGAATAGCCTTAATTTCTCAGAACAAGAATAGACTGACGAGTTTCAGAAGAAAGTATTTGTTTCTGGCCATTTTGAGCCTGTAATTGAACCCACAAATGCTGATGATCCAGATACTCAACTAGTCTAAAGAAGGCAAGTTTTATTGCTACTTTAATCAGGACAATAGTTTTTAGCTGATGCTAACATAATTGCAAAAAGGTTTTCTAATGATCAATTAGCCTTTTAAAACTTGGATTAGCTAACACAACTTACCATTGGAACACAGGAGTGATTTTTGCTGATAATAGGCCTCTGTACGCCTATGTCGATATTCCATACAAAATCTGCCGTTTCCAGCTACAATAGTCATTTACAACATTAACAATGTCTACACTTTATTTCTGATCAATTTGATGTTATTTTAATGAACAAAACATGTCATTTTCTTTCAAAAACAAGGACATTTCGAAGTGACCCCAAACTTTTGAACAGTAGGTAGGTAATCTGCCTCTACCATCAGTCCTATTAGCCAACATATAATCATTGGATAACAAAATAGGCAAGCTATGATCACGAATATCCTACCAACGGGATATAATTAAAAAATATATATTTTATGCTTCACCGAGTCGTGGCTGAACAACGACATGGATAACATACAGCTGGCGGGGTTTACGGTGCATCGGCAAGATAGAACAGCTGCCTCCGGTAAGACAAGAGGTGGCGGTCTGTGTATATTTGTAAACAACAGCTGGTGCACGAAAATCTAATATTAAGGAAGTCTCGGTTTTGCTCACCTGAGGTAGAGTATCTCATGATAAGCTGTAGACCACACTATTTACCAAGAGAGTTTTCATCTATATTTTTCTTAGCTGTCTATTTACCACAACAATCCGATGCTGGCACTAAGATCGCACTCAATGAGCTGTATAAGGCCATAAGCAAACAGGAAAACGCTCATCCAGAGGTGGCGCTCCTAGTGGCCGGGGACATTAATGCAGGGAAACTTAAATCCGGTTAACGTAATTTCTACCAGCATGTTAAATGTGCAACCAGAGGGAAAAAAACTTTAGACCACCTTTACACCACACACAGAGACGCGTACAAATCTCTCCCTCGCCCTCCATTTGGCAAATCTGACCGTAATTATATCCTCCTGATTCCAGCTTACAAGCAAAAACTAATGCAGGAAGCACCAGTGACTCGGTCAATAAAGATGTGATCCGATGACGCAGATGCTAAGCTACAGGACTGTTTTTCTAGCACAGACTGGAATATGTTCCTCGATTCTTCTGATGGCATTGAAGAGTACACCGCATCAGTCCCTGGCTTCATCAATAAGTGCATTGATAAAGTCGTCATTACATTGACAGTACGTACATACCCCAACCAGAAGACATGGATTACAGGCAACATCCGCACTGAGCTAAAGGGTAGAGCTGCCTCTTTCATAGAGCGTGATTTTAACCCGGATGCTTATAAGAAATCCCGCTATGCCCTCCGACGAACCATCAAACAGGCAAAGCATCAATAAAGTATTAAGATTCAATCGTACTACACCGGCTCCGACCCTCGACTTGCAAACTATTACAGACTACAAAGGGAAGCACAGAAGCGAGCTGCCCAGTGACACGAGCCTACCAGACGAGCTAAATTACATCTATGCTCGCTTCGAGGCAAGCAACACCGAAGCATGCATGAGAGCATCAGCTGTTCCGGGCGACTGTGTGATCCCGCTCTCGGTAGCCGATGTCAGTAAGACCTTTAAACAGGTCAACATTCACAAGGCCGCAGGGACAGACGGATTACCAGGACGTGTACTCCGAGCATGCGCTGACCAACTGGCAAGTGTCTTCACTCACATTTTCAACCTGTCCCTGTAATACCAACATGTTTCAAGCAGACCACCATAGTCCTTGTTCCCAAGAACACTAAGGACCCATAGCCATGAGTGCTTTGAAAGGCTGGTAATGGCTCACATCAACACCATTTTCCCAGAAACCCTAGACCCACTCGAATTTGCATACCGCCCCAACAGATCCACAGATGATGCACTCTATTGCACTCCACACTGCCCTTTCCCACCTGGACAAAAGGAACACCTACGTGAGAATACTGTTCATTGACTACAGCTCAGCGTTCAACACCATAGTGCCCTCCCTCTGCAACTGGATCCTGGACTTCCTAACAGGCTGCCCCCAGGTGGTAAGGGTAGGTAACAACACATCGGCCATGCTGATCCTCAGAACAAGGTTCCCTCAGGGGTGCATGCTCAGTCCCCTCCTGTACTTCCTGTTCACTCATGACTGCATGGCCAGGCAGGACTCCAACACCATCATTAAGTTTGCCGACGACACAACAGTGGTAGGCCTGATCAACAACAACGATGAGCCAGCCTATAGGGAGGAGGTCAGAGACCTGGCTGTGTGGTGCCAGGATAACAACATATTCCTCAACGTGATCAAGACAAAGGAGATGTTTGTGGATTGCAAGAAAAGGAGGACCGAGCGCGCCCCCATTCTCATCGACAGGGCTGTAGTGGAGCAGGTTGAGAGCTTCAAATTTCTTGGTGTCCACATCACCAACAAACTATCATGGTCCAAACACACCGGGACAGTTGTGAAGAGGGCACGACAATGCCTATTCCCACAAGATTTGGCATGGGTCCTCAAATTCTGAAAAGGTTCTACAGCTGCACCATCGAGAGCATCCTGACTGGTTGGTTCACTGCCTGGTATGGCAACTGCATGGCCTCCGACCGCAAGGCAGTACAGAGGGTAGTGCATATGGCCCAGTACATCACTGGGGCCAATCTTCCTGCCATCCAGGACCTCTATGCCAGGCGGTGTCAGAGGAAGGCCCTAAAAATTGTCAAAGACTCCAGCCACCTGGTCAAAGACTGTTCTCTCTGCTACCACATGACAAGTGGTACCGGAGCACCAAGTCTAGGTCCAAAAGACTTCTTAACAGCTTCGACACCGAAGCCATAAGACTCCTGAACAGCTAATCAAAGGGCTACCCAGATTATTTGCACTGTGTCCCCCCTCTTTTACGCTGCTGCTACTCTCTATTTATTATCTATGCATAGTCACTTTAACTCTACCTACATGTACATATTACCTCAATTACCTCAACTAACCTGTTCCCCCGCACATAGACTATGTACCGGTACCTCCTGTATATAGGCTCACTACTGTTATTTTACTGCTGCTCTTTAGTTATTTGTTATTTTAATTCAAATGTTTTACTTAACACTTATTTTTCTTAAAACGTCATTGTTGGTTAAGGGCTTGTAAGTAAGCATTTCACTGTAAGGTCTACACCTGTTGTATTTGGCGCATGTGACAACTACAATTTGATTTGATAAAGAGCCTGTAAAAGTCAAGTCTGAAACTGAAAAAAAACTGAATTATCTGATTGTCTGGGCCAGGGCAAACCTGACGTAAAGATGACATCATCCAAAGTTTCCCCTGAACTCCCGAGACTTTTCCATTCCAGCAATGAAGAGAGACAAGGAAGGTCAAGGAATGAGCAAGTCAGTTGAACTAACATGCCACTGAACAGGAAACAAGTTATTGATCTTGCCTGTGTCCAGAAAATATACATTTTATTCTTCCTTTGTTTTCAGACTACAATACTCTAAGATAGCTAGCAAGCAGGATGTGTCCTGTACAAGCCAGTCCAAACAATGCTATAAATCAAGTGTTGTTGTAGCAGAAACACGTAATGTCGTCTATCCCCTCCTCCTTCTCCTCAACCCCCCCTGTGCAGGTTGACGTTTATTGTCATGAGTCTTGTCCGGAGGCAGAACTGAGCGATTTCCCCTTGGATAGGCCAGCTGCAAAGTCAAAACTGTCTATATTGTGAACATTTACAAAAACAAAAATTCACTTTTTGGTCTTAATTTAAGGTTAGGGTTAGGCATTAGGGTTAGCGGTGTGGTTAAGATTAGGGTTAAAATCAGATTTTAAAACGTGGCTGTGCCAGCTAGTAAAACGCTAACCTGCAATCCCTGCATTCAACAGAGGTCAGAGTACTTAAAAAACACTGCTAATGTACTGCATGCACTGTTCAGACAGCTGATAAAATAGTTATTTGTGTTTGATGAAGAAACCTTGTTTTGAAAGAGATTAGATCACATGAGCTTCCTAAAACCCTGCCTGGTTCTTTATCAAACTTGAGTAGCACACCATTGTATAAATTGTTTGTATGAGCAATGTTTTTAACCAACATTGTCATTTACCAATTTTTGTGACATTTTGTTTTTGTAGCTTGGACAGGTGAACAAATCCCAATACTCTAGAGTGGCATCCATTCTCATGCTGTGCAGGAAGATATAGGCATAGCTGTGGGAAGTAAGGGTACTGAGGGTGCTGTGGCACCCCCTAAAAAATCGGAATATATAAAAATAAAAGTAAACAAAAGTTGTGCATTGGGCCTTTACTAGTCCTGTATTAGCGGAATGATGTAGCCGTCAGAAAGGCATGTTTTATTTATTTTCATCGCAGCACCCCCGACCACACACTATTTCCTATGGATAAAGGTTGAGATAGAATAGTGGACACATACTGTAATAGCCAACTGGCGGTCATCAGCCTGTTTCAACCCCTCTCAGATCAGGTAGAAGAAACAGCCACACACTGTTTCAACATTACACTCTTGTGTTTGTAGCTTTATTTGCATAGAATTGTATGCGTATTAACCTTTATCTATTTTTCCTTGCATTTGAATAAACTGCACCAGAGGTCTTTTTTACAATGGTTGCTATCAGACTCTAACATCATAGTGTCGTTATGCAGAGCAATACAAAATAACATGTTACAATCTCAACAATTTTCTCTACTTTCAGTTATTTTACTTATTTTTGTACATCAAAAACTGTATCATATCCATGTTAACAAATTGCAAATTAAATCATATAGTAATGGCTGCATATAAGAATGTTTCAAACTATTGTCTATAATCGGACCCCTGGGGGTTGAGAAAACAGCTTTGTACTCTGTTGAGGACTGACACACATCTTTAAAGGGGCACTCTGTGATTGGTACATCATTTTTTTGACTTTCAAATTAGTGACATAGAGTGCCCTCTGTAATTATTGAGACAGTGAAGCATCTTTTCTTCTCATGGTTCTATACTTCAAAAGTTTGGATTTTAAATCAAACAATGAGAAAGTTAAATACCACCCCCAAAAAGGCTAACCTCCCCTGTTATTGTAATGGTGAGAGGTCGTGGACTTCAGGAAACAGGAGAGGGAGCACCCCCCTATCCACATCGAGGGGACAGTAGTGGAGAAGGTGTAAAGTTTTAAGTTCCTCGGCGTACACATCACGGACAAACTGAATTGGTCCACCCACACAGACAGCGTGGTGAAGAAGGTGCAACAGCGCCTCTTCAACCTCAGGAGGCTGAAGAAATTCGGCTTGTCACCAAAATCACTCACAAACTTCTACAGATGCACAATCGAGAGCATCCTGTCGGGCTGTATCACCGCCTGGTACGGCAACTGCTCCTCCCACAACCGTAAGGCTCTCCAGAGGGTAGTGAGGACTGCACAACGCATCACCGGGGGTAAACTACCTGCCCTTCAGGACACCTACACCACCCGATGTCACAGGAAGGCCAGAAAGATCATCAAGGACAACAACCACCCGAGCCACTGCCTGTTCACCCCGCTATCATCCAGAAGGCGAGGTCAGTACAGGTGCATCAAAGCTGGGACGGAGAGACTGAAAAACAGCTTCTACCTCAAGGCCATCAGACTGTTAAACAGCCATCACTAACATTGAGTGGCTGCTGCCAACATACTGACTTATATCTCTAGCCACTTTAAATAATAGAAAATTGGATGTAACAAATGTATCACTAGTATGTACGTATCCGACATACTCATATCAAATGTATACACTGTACTCTAAACCATCTACTGAATCTTGCCTATGCCGTTCGGCCATCGACCCAAATCTCTAGCCACTTTAATAATTATAATTGGATGAAATAATGTATCACTAGCCACTTTAAACAATGCCATTTATATAATGTTTACATATCCTCCATTACTCATCTCATATATATATGTGTATATACTGTACTCCATACCATCTACTGTATCTTGCCTATGCCGGTCAGCCATTGCTCATCCATATATTTATATGTACATACTCGTATTCATTCCTTTACTCTTGTGTGTATAAGGTAGTTGTTGTGAATTTGTTAGATTACTTGTTAGATACTACTGCATGGTCGGAACTAGAAGCACAAGCATTTCGCTACACTCGCATTAACATCTGCTAACCATGTGTATGTGACAAATACAATTTGATTTGATTTGATTTGAGGTTAGCATGTCTTGGGGGTACGATATTTGTGTGTCAGTAACTTTCTCACTCATCATTATTGACGATTCATTCAGGATTATCCGTAATCATGGTAGCATCCACATTAATTTAGAAGTGTTTAGAAACATATTATATTCTTATTTACAATAAAAATTACTCCAAAATGGCACAATAACTTATTTACCATTAATTTATATTGGGCACAAAATTATCTGCAACACAACCAAAACAACCAAAACAAAATGCATCCAACAAATGTATAGTCACAATGTTGATGTAGTCATTGCATGCTATGAATATGGTAACAAATACTTACATTTTTACTACTTTAATACACTTAAGTGAATTTATCCCAATACTTTTGCTCCCCTAAAATGTACAAAAAGTGCTGTAATTTCAAAACGGTTCAACCGATATGGATGAAATGAAAGCTGAAAGTATGCACTTTAACCTCATAGTCATTGAATGATTTCAAATCCAAACGTTTGGAGTACAGAGCCAAAAGAAGAAAAGAATGCTTAACTGTCCCAATAATTACGTAGGGCACTCTATACCATAGCTCTGTCAATGAGCATCAGTGGTTACATTTCGCCATTCGGCAGCTGTTTACTGTTTACAAAAAAAATTGCAGGGTGACCACTTTGTTGTTGTTTTAACAACAGATTGCCCCTTTAATTGTGTTACACTGGTGGTATCTGGTCCCAGAGTTGAACTGGTAAAAGGGAAGTCTAAAACAGATTCTCAGCACTCGGCCTGTTTAATATTCAAACGGATTAGCATCCACCCCAATCATTATCTACGTAAGATTTAAGTTGTATCATGTGTCCCGTTCACATGCACGATGTAATACATCAGCACAAAGTATTCTTAATTTTATTGTCTGCCATAAATAAAAATTAATTATGCTGATATTGTCACACTTAGATCTGTTACATCTGTCTTTGTGCTTGTCTCCACCCCCCACCAGGTGTCTCCCATCTCCCCTCATTATCCCTTGTGTATTTATACCTGTGTTTTCTCTTTGTCTGTTGCCAGTTCGCCCTGTCAAGTCCTACCAGCGTGTTCCTATGGTTCCTGTGTGCTAGTTTTTGGTTTTCTTAGTCTTCCCAATTCTGACCTTTCTACCTGTCCTGACCCTGATCCTACCCCCGTCTTGTACCTGCCTGACTCTGATTTGGATTACAACCCTTTACCTGGCTTGACTTACCTTTTACCTGCACCTTGAACTATAATAAACTCTGAGACTCGTACTATCTGCATCCTGTGTCTGCATCTGTGTCTTAGCCTGAGCCGTGATAGATATCCACAATTAACAATGACAAATGCAGATTCTCATAATTACTTTAGCAGTAATATTGTTTTCAGCCCAGGATCTTGGTGCTCTGCTTATGCTCTTCAACATCTAGTAAAACACACAGACAGCTTCATTACATTTTATTTGCTATAGGGAAAAAAAAGGGACTGACAAAAATACGCAGCTCTTTTGGAATCTCTCACCATGCATAGTTAAGCAAATGTGATTGGAATTAAGCATGACTTCTTTTGGTTGTGTTTTAATGAATGCAAATCAGCCATCTACATCCCTAAGATTAATTTCAGCCAATTAAAAAACAAAGCTTGTTGGAAAGGGTAAAATGTTTCAAAGCAGGGGTAGCAAAGCAGTTTCTCTCTTTTTCTCTCTCTCTTTCTCTCTCTCTCCTCATCTCATCTTCATAACTTGCACTCAGGAGATCACCCCCCCACCCCCCACCCCACCCCCCTCAACTTTGATCATTAGCATGAAGTTACAGGCAAGCACTATGCATACCAATGTAGTGGAAAAGCACTGTCTCTCTTTTGCTGCTTGAATCTCAAAGTTGCCCCCATCACCCCAAACACAGAGACACACATTTGAATACAATCGTAATGTATTATGTAGTAATATACAGTGATGCATAAACAGTGATGCCTGAAGAGACAGGTGAGTGTTAAATATAGTGCCAAATAAATGTATGATACCTTCTTGGAATGTCGCCTTTTGAGCAAGGTCATAGGATTGAATCCCTGCTTTACGTAAGTGTTCACCAACTCTTATTCAGTCTGACGTAAACCTTTATGAATGCTCATTGCGATATATTGGTCTTACAACAATGTCATAGTGCCATAAGACACAATGCCACAATGCAGGAGACAAAAAGCTTAGAAACGTTAACAAATGTCAATGTAAGAATGTGTCTTTGTCAGGCTTACTCTATCATTACGTACCATTACGACAACCTTATTCGTTCCCTTTCACTTAAAACATAATGGTGTTAGCGAACCATTTCCAGCTTCACCTCGGTCAACACTCTCTTAGTAATGAGTAAACCTGGATGTTTTGGAGAGTCAGATATAAAGGCTAATGATTAGTGGGGTGAGGCAGTTAGGCCACGCTAGGCTAATGCTAATCGGTTCGTGCATCTCTCGCCGAGAACCTTGTTCATCGATTTGATCTCACACATCAAAAGACAAACAGCCATGCCAGTCAGCACCTTGCTCCGTCAATGTCACTCCTTGAAGTGATTCCTACCGCATGTGAATCTTTGTGGAGGAATCCCAGAGCAGGGACAAAGGACAGAGGTAAGGATAGAGGGATGGAGGGAGGGGAATGGAGTATTAGACAATCAGATCTATTGGCATTTTCTGAAGGTGATTCGTGTACGGGAGGAAAGAGTGAAAGTAAAAAAAAAAGTGTTTCTCCCCTGTTCATGCACCTGACCGAGCATCGATGCTATAATCTCACTGTTTCTACCTGTTATGGGCCTTTCATTACTGTTGTATTTTCAAATGAATTCTCCTGAAGAGTGAGGGGATAAGTTGAGTGTACTCAGAACTCTGCTGAAAGTTCAAAGTGCCACGAGAAACCCTTTGTGTTCCTTCCCTTAATCATGCCACTTGCATAGATCTGCCACCCGGTGTACGATGGCGAGAATTAATATTCGGCCTCTGATGCATTCTTTTTGAAAGAATAAAGGAAAGTGAAGGAAAAGCATTATCTATTCAAGGAGCGCAGGGAATACTCCTCTTCTTCTCTCTCGTTCTCTCTCTCGGTGTGAGCCACACATTTCTGTTGTAGCTGCTGCATCTCATTTTGTCTAGTGAAGATCACAGGGCTGCAGAGTCGCACATTTCAGAAGGGAGGGTGGAGATTGAGGAGAGTGGGAAATTGTTCTCTTTTATTAGAACCCTGTGGGAGAGTTTTGTAGAGGCAGGCACGCTATTGAGCCTATTTGCATCATGCAGCGGTGAATAGATATGATATTATATTATGATACCTTTAAATTAGCTACTGTACTGTAAGCTACTCACACAACTAGGCCTAGTTTGTGTCATGTTCTTGTGAAACTATCTAGATGTTTTTTTTGTAGTGCAGTAAAGATGTACAGTCATTATGTGATAACATCAGAGTGATGAAGTCCACATTGACCATTTTCATAATACCACTTCATGGTACATTTGGCATCAGAGAAAAGCTTTTAAAGTGTTTTGTGAATACTGTAATGTAAATGCCCAAACTGTAGCGTAGTTGTTTCAATGCTCCCCTCTGTCACATTCTGTATGTGTTTTCATTCTCTCTGGCCCTGTTTTAATAATCTATTAGCTTTGATGCCCTAGGCTCTCTCCATTTTGTTCGGCAAAGGCTCATTGCGATACAGTTGGCCTTATGCTTACTTTATGCACCACGGACTACATATTCAAGTTCACCAGAGCAGACGGGTGCAGCCTTTTGAAGTATTTTGACCTAGTCATTATGAAACGAACGGTGTTCATACATTTGTAACACTGCAATTGCAACCCAGCCATCAGTGCAAAATGTGCCTAGCCCGAGTTCCCTGAATGCAGCAAGACAGAAAGTGCAGAGCAAACACATGTATCCCTTTATTTCCACACATAATGATACAACAGATGTTTATTATTCCTAGGGTGAAATCAGTGAAAGGCTATTCAGGCCATTTGTTTCAGGCCCGGCTCGGTTTAACGACATAAAAAAAGAAAAGAGGAATAATTTGCACAGTCTTTGAGAATCCACACAATCAGCCTCAGTGGCTTTAAAAGCATTTTAATTAATCTTCTTCAAATTGCGTTTGACTATTTAAAAAAGAGGGTGAGCGGAAGGAGAAAGAGAGACCGAGAGTGAGAAAGATAATCTTTTGGGTGTTGGGCTACATTGTGCGACTGTGAAGAGATGCGGAGGAGAGATGGCGAGCCCAGGGGACAAGCGCAAGGACAATACTGTCTCATGGGAGGATTTGATGCTGCTGAACAGAATTTGAATATGTAAAGAACAGGGAAAAGGAAAAAAGGGCACAACATAGTTCTGTGTTATTCTCATGGTCCACAGAGGAACAGAAAAGGGACAAATTACAGAAAATGTTGTGCCAGATCTGGGTCCTGTACTCAATTGGTAACTGATTTGGTTTCACGAGTTTAAGGACTAGACATGAATATTTACTGAAGAAATGGAATGGATGTGAGAATGAGGACCGGATGAAGCCAAGGGCTGCAGATGAAGGATCCGTCGGGGTTGACTCTGTAGGGTTTGGCTGGGAGTCTCAGGTAGACCTCACCGTCAGGTCGTGGTAGTTAGGCTGCTGTGATGAAGGCAACCCCCCCAGAAGATCCTTGAAGGAACCTAAGTAAAAAGGAGAAAGAAGGTGGAGAAAGGGTGTCATGCCCTGATCTGTTTCACCTGCCCTTGTGATTGTCTCCACCCCTCCAGGTGTCACTTATTTTCCCTGGTGTATTTATCCCTGTGTTTCCTGTCTCTCTGTGCCAGTTTGTCTTGTCAAGTCAACCAATGTGTATTTCCCGTGCTCCTGCTTGTTCTATTCTCTCTTTTGCTAGTCCTCCCGGTTTTGACCCTTGCCTGCCCTGACTCTGAACCCGCCTGCCTGACCATACTGCCTGCCCTGACCTCGAGCCTTCCTGCAACTCTGTACCTCCTGGACTCTGACCTTGTTATGATCTTTTTTCCTGTCCACGACTGTCAAGCAAATATCGGACAAAAGAGGGGTCAGGGTGAAGGTCCAAGTCCGCAGCCATGGCAGTGACATTGATGGGGGTGGCGATGTTGGCCAGCAGTCATTTCTCAGCAGAAGGAGGAGTGGATTCATTGGGGCAGGAGGGGTGGGCATTAGCGCCACTACAAAATGTGCAGATGTGAAGGAGCAGGCATGAAGAAGCGCTGAAGCCATAGTTATTGACATTTTTGCAGATAATGCTACCTCTGGAGAAGAGCATGGTACGACCACAGTAGTCCTTCCTCCTGGAGGAGGCAGCGAAGTCAGAATGTTTTCTAGAAGGTGGAAGAGAGTAGGGAGGAACATCGAGCAGAGCCAGAGCAGAGGGAGCTTCAGGGGCTGTTGAGTGTGGGGCAGAAAGGGTGCAGGTGATGGCAGGGCGGGATGGCCAGCCACAGAGGGAGCAGTTGAGGGACACTTTACCGGCGACAAGCTCCACATCGAGGGCACCCCAGTATGTCATGATGTTCCACTGCAGTAGCCTGGAGGCAGTGGCTGCTGAGAACCAGCGATGGTAGTCGTGAAAGTTTGCACCACCGAAACGGACAGCCAGATCCATGATGATGGATTGGTAGTTGTCCAACTCATGCCGGGCAAAATCGTGGGCTGAGCACATGACATCTCTGTAGTGGAAGAAAGCCAATCAAAATTCTGGGACAGTGAAAACCCTGGAGTGGTGAGGGTCAGTGGAGCGCAGGGGCACCTTGAAGAAGCTGCAGTCGATGATGCTGGGTAAAACCTGTGCGGGAGATGGAGTGAGGAGAGGGGCAAGAGACTGGAGGCGGATGGAAAATGAGGGAGTTGGGTGGAGGATGAGCCTGGGTGGCTGTAGAGAGGGAGAGGTGGGCCAGAAGGCGGGGTTGAGCTGTGGCCGGCAGTGAAGACTGGAATAGAAAGGCAGTCGGTTCACTGAACTGGTACAGGGTCGCAGCTTGGAGGGAGGTGGGCCGGTAACTGGCTGAGTCGGTGGGGATGTGAGAGGTCGTTGCTGGCAGAGAGAAGGTGAGACACTGCAGTGGTGGCAGCGGGACCTGAGAGAACAAGATAGGTCAACACTGGCATATGCTGGAGCAGTGGTCATGGGGCCAGCAAGACCTGAGATGGGGAGGGGAGTTGGAGGCTCTTAAGATAGAGCATGCAGGGTGGTCGGGAGGTCAGCAAGACCTGAGGGAAAGAGAAAGGTTGACATTGGCAGATATAGAGGGTGAAGACAGAGCAGGCAAGGTAGTTAGGAGACCAGAGGGCCAATCGGGAAACCAATTGCAAAGCCGGCGGAGAAAGAACGTGAGAGGTGGGGGAAGCAGTATGCTGAGAGAGAGGCAGTCGCTGGCAGAGAGAGCGGGTAAGCCACTGCTGAGACAGCGGTCTCGGGGCCAGCGATGCCGGAGAGAAAAGTAGGCACAAGAGGCAAGGAAGCCTAGTGGCCAGAGCAGGCGTACAATGTGGGGAGGGCAATGCTGGCAGAGGAGGAGACAAAGAAAGGGAGGTAGGGATGGAGAGTGGGAAGAGCTGACGACAAGGTAGACAAGGGGGCGGGGGGGATGGGAGGACACAGAGAGAGATGGAAGGGCAGAGCCATGGTGTCCGGGATGTTTACAGGCTGCGTCTGGGCGGAAGCTGTGTGCTTACCTCCCAGAGAGGTAAGTATAGGGGGACCAGCTCTGCCTTGTTGTCAGAGGGTACGCTGACTTCTTCCTCTTGCTCTGGGAAGAGCGGGGGCTGATATCCCAAGGAACACTCAAAGGGCTAGAGACCAGTGGCCGAGCAGGGAAGGGTGTTGTGGGAATATTCCACCCACACAAGTTGCTGGCTCTGGTGGTGGGGTTGGAGGATACGAGGCAATGAAGGCCCGTCTCCAGGTCCTGATTGGCTCGCTCCGACTGGCCGTTAGATTGGGGATGGAAACTAGAGGACAGGCTGGCCTGACGACCCAATCAGGGTGCAGAATGCCTTCCAGAACTGGGACAAGAACTGGGACCCCGATCGGAGACCATGCCAACCGGAAGTCCATGGATCCGGAAGACGTGCTCTACCACGTGCTGCACTGTCTTTAGAAAACCTATCCACCACCGTCAGGATAGTAGTGTTGCCGTTTTACGGGGGAAGCCAAGTAACAAAGTCCAGGGATATATGGGACCAAGGCCGGTGATGGGCAGGGAGTGGTTGGAGAAGGCCAGCTGGAGCTTGCCGCAGAGTCTTATTTTGTGCACACACCGTGCAGGCAGCGACGAATGCGGAAACATCCGGCACCATAGAAGGCCACCAAAAGCGCCGTCGGACAAAAGCCAGGGGCCGACGGGAGCCTGGATGACAGGTCAGTCTGGAGGAATGTGCCCATTCCAGAACAAACATAAATCAAATCAAATCAAATTTATTTATAAAGCCCCCCTTACATCAGCTGATGTCACAGAGTGCTGTACAGAAACCCAGCCTAAAACCCCAAACAGCAAGCAATGCAGGTGTGAAAGCACATACGGTTAGCCGGAACCCCTCTGGGCTCTCTACACCCCAGACGACTGCAGCCGCTAGATAGGAGGTAGGAAAGATGATCTCGGGGTCAGATGGAGTAGCAGCGGGACAATACAAACGTGAGAGTGCATCCAGCTTCACGTTCTTGGACCCCGGGCGGTAGGCGAGAGTGAAATTGAACCAGGTGAATAACAGGGCCCAACAAGCCTCCCTAGAGTTGAGGCGCTTGGTGGTGAGGAGATATTCCAGGTTCTTATGGTCAGTCCACACTAAGAATGGGTGTTCCTCCCCTTCCAACTAGTGCCTCCACTCCTCCAACACCTTCTTGACAGCGAAGAATTCTCGATTTCCCACATCATAGTTCCTCTCAACAGGGGTAAGATGATGGGAGAGGAAAACACAGGTGTGCAGCTTTTGGTCCTGGGCAGAACGCTGGGACAGGACAGCCCCCACTCCGATATCCGGGACGGGACGGGTCCAGATGGACTAAGATGGGGGCTGGAGCGAATCGATGTTTGAGGTGCAAGAATGCCTGGTCAGCTGCTGGTGACCATGTGAAGGGAACCTTGGGAGAGGTAAGTGCTGAGAGGGGGCAGGCCAGGATGCTGTAACCCCGGATGAAGAGGCGGTGGAAGTTAGCAAACCCAATCCACCACCGCTCTCACTTTGTCTGGATCCATCTGTATATGTCCTGCAGCGATGACGTGTCCAAGGAAGGAGAAAATGGAGCGATGGAACTCACACTTCTCCGCTTTAACGAAAGGCTGGTCCTCCAGGAGACGCTGAAGGACCTGTCAGACGTGGAGGACATGTTCTTGAGCAGACCGGGAAAAGACCAGGATGTCATCGAGGTACACAAACACGAACCGGTTCAGCATGTGATACTCGTAGGTCGATAGGAATCGTATTGCAGCTGACTCAGCCAGTAGAGCGCCCATCCAGCTCTCTGACGTCCATGGGAATGGAGAGGGGCTGAGAGGTGATACCAAGCTCCGACACCAAGGTAGCATCGATAAAGCTTTCATCGGCCCCAGAGTCAATGAGCACCCCGAGTGATTTGGCCTGCTCACCCCATAACAGGGTGGCATGGAGAGGGGTGTGAGCAATGGGACATTGGAAAATCCCCATCGTACTCATGACCTCCTGATGAGCCTGGTCTTTTCAATGAACAGGTGGAAATAAGATGTCCTGTAGTCCCTCAATACAGACAGCTCCTGGTGTTCAGTCTGCGTAAATGTTCATCCGGTGACAATCAAGCCCTTCCCAGTGGCTTGGGCTCTGGAGGAGGCGAGTAGACTGCCCTCGGCGATTCCCTGGCGAGCGAAGGCGACAGGGGACAGATTCCCTCTCCCTCCTACGTTCTCGTAGCCGCCCATCGATCCGGATGGTCAAGGCTATGAGGGAGTCGAGGTCCATGGGCAATTCCCGGGCTTCGAGCTCATCTTTGAACAC
This sequence comes from Hucho hucho, assembly GCA_003317085.1. Classification (NCBI taxonomy): domain Eukaryota; kingdom Metazoa; phylum Chordata; class Actinopteri; order Salmoniformes; family Salmonidae; genus Hucho; species Hucho hucho. The sequence continues at coordinate 847,778 of QNTS01000295.1, forward strand.
CTCTGAAAATCCGTGAAGGAAGATATTCAACAATACTTCCGGGTTCCAGGCACTCTCAGCCGCCAACGTGTGAAAGTCCATCGTGTAGTCTGCCACACTACGGGAGTCTTGACGTAGCTGGAGCAGCTTACGAGCAGCCCTCCTCCGGATAACGGAGAATCAAACACCTTCCGTACTTCCGCCACGAACTCCTCCAGACTGAGTGAGATGGCGGACTGTTGCTCCCACACCGCCGTAGCCCAGGCGAGTGCCCTCCCGGACATCAGCGTTATGACGTGTGCTATCCTCGAGCGGTCCGAGGGGAATGAAGAAAGCTGCAGCTCAAAGACAAGGGAGCACTGGGACAGAAAGGCCCAGCAGGTTCCAGAATCTCCAGTATAACGCTCCGGAGGAGGTAACTGGGATGAAGCGCCGCAGGTGGCGGGGTTGCTGAAAGTCTGGGGAATTACTGGTGTGGTTTGCTGCCTTGTAGGGAATTGCAATCCACGGAATTGCTCCAGCATTGTATCGAACGCCTGGTCATGGTGTTCCACCAGGGTATGGAGTCCCTCCATAAGGCATTGCAGTAACTCCTCGGGTCTTCAAATGATGGCTCCTTTCTGGGAGACAGCATTATGGAGTCTGAGTCTGCTGGGTCAGACCTGGCAAGTTCGTACTATCAGAACTTAGGATAAGACCCAGATGCAGACAGCTAGAATCACAGATGTTTATTGACCCAAACAGGGGGCAGGCAAAAGACCGTTCAAGTGCAGGCAGAGGTCTGTAATCCAGGGCAGAGTCAATAAGGTAGAGAACAGCAGGCAGGCTCGGGGTCAGGGCAGGCAGAGGTTTGTAATCGGGTCAGAGTTAGGCAGGTACAGAACGGCATGAAAAATTAAAGGAGAGCCGCACACTCTAGGAGCTCAGATGCAATAATTTAATAACCTAATATCCAACGTTTTGACAGAAAAGCTGTCTTCATCAGGGTAATATGACAAACACTGAGGGGTGACTAGTTTATTTTTTATTTCATTTTATTTCCCCTTCATTTAACCAGGTAGGCAAGTTGAGAATAAATTCTCATTTACAACTGCGACCTGGACAAGATAAAGCAAAGCAGTTTGACACATACAACAACACAGAGTTACACATGGAGTAAAACAAACATACAGTCAATAATACAGTAGAAAAAAATTAATCTATGCACAAAGAGTGCAAATGAGGTAGGATAAGGAAGGTAAGACAATAAATAGGCCATGGTGGCAAATTAATTACAATATAGCAATTTAACACTGGAATGGTAAATGTGCAGTAGATGAATGTGCAATGTAGAAAAAACTGGGGTGCAAAGGAACAAGATAAATAAATAAATATGGTAGGGGATGAGGTAGTTGGTTGGGCTATTTACAGATGGGCTATAAACAGGTACAGTGGTCTGTGAGCTGCTCTGACAGCTGGTGCTTAAATCTGGTGAGGGAGATAAGTGTCTCCAATTTCAGGGATTTTTGTAGTTCATTCCAGTCATTGGCAGCAGAGAACTGGAAGGAGAGTCGGCCAAAGGAGGAATTGGCTTTGGGGGTGACCAGTGAGATATACCTGCTAGAGCGCGTGCTACAGGTTGGTGCTGCTAAGGTGACCAGCGAGCTGAGATAAGGCGGGACTTTACCTAGCAGGGACTTGTAGATGACCTGGAGCCAGTGGATATGGCGACGAGTGTAAAGCGAAGGCCAGCCTACGAGAGCGTACAGGTCGCAGTGGTGGGTGGTATATGGGGCTTTGGTAACAAAACGGATGGCACTGTGATAGACTGCATCCAATTTGTTGAGTAGAGTATTGGAGGCTATTTTGTAAATGACATCACCGAAGTCGAGGATCGGTAGGATGGTCAGTTTTACGAGGGTATGTTTGGCAGCATGAGTGAAGGAAGCTTTGTTGCGAAATAGGAAGCCAATTCTAGATTTAATTTTAGATTGGAGATGTTTGATGTGAGTCTGGAAGGAGAGTTTACAGTCTAACCAGACACCTAGGTATTTGTAGTTGTCCACATAATCTAAGACAGAACCGTCCAGAGTAGTGATGCTGGACGGGGGGACAGGTGCGGGCAGCGATCGGTTGAAGAGCATGCATTTAGTTTTACTTGCGTTTAAGAGCAATTGTAGGCCACGGAAGGAGAGTTGTATGGCATTGAAGCTCGTCTGGAGGGTAGTTAACACAGTGTCCAAAGAGGGGCCAGAAGTATACAGAATGGTGTCGTCTGCGTACAGGTGAATCAGAGACTCCCCTGCAGCAAGAGCGACATCATTGATGTATACAGAGAAGAGAGTCGGCCCAAGAATTGAACCCTGTGGCACCCCCATAGAGACTGCCAAAGGCCCGGACAACAGGCCCTCTGATTTGACACA
>QNTS01000295.1:851082-882784 GCA_003317085.1 Hucho hucho
AGCGCCTGGGGAATAGGAGTGGAGCTAGGCACTGCAGGGCCAGGATTAACCTCTATATCACCAGAGGAACAGAGGAGGAGTAGGATAAGGGTACGGCTAAAGGCTATAATGACTGGTCGTCTAGGACGTTCTGAACAGAGAGTAAAAAGAACAGGTTTCAGGGGGCGATAAAATAGATTAAAGGCATAATGTACAGACAAAGGTATGGTAGGACGTGAATACAGTGGAGGTAAACCTAGGCATTGGGTGGTGATGAAAGAGATATTGTCTCTAGAAACATTTAAACCAGGTGATGTCATCGCATGTGTGGGTGGTGGAACTAAAGGGTTGGATAAGGCATATTGAGCAGGGCTAGAGGCTCTACTGTGAAATAAGACAATAAACACTAACCAGAACAGCAATGGACAAGGCATATTGACATTGAGGAGAGGCATGCTTAGCCTAGTGACCATAAGGGTTCAGTTAGTAGTGAGGCTGGTTGGGGACACGGCGATTCAGACAGCTAGCCGGGGACAGCAAGCTAGCAAAGGCAAGCAGGCCGGCTAACAAAGACGGAGGAAGTCTGTTTATAGCCTCCTCGTGCGTTTCCGTCGGTAGACCAAGTCGTGATGGGTTAATGAGGTTCCGTGTGGTGAAGGGGACCAGGCCAGTTGGCAAAAATAGGTAATAGTGTCACAAGAAATTGTCCGATGGACCTGTTTGGCTAGCAGCCGATATGCTCTAGGCAGCTAACGTTAGCAGGCCGCAGTTAGTTGATGGGCGCTTAGGTGACGTCGCGATGGAGGGCCGGTTGAATAACCCCCTCGGGCAGATAACGTCGGTAGGCCACTCGTGAAGGCCCGGTGGGGCTCCACACCGGCAGTAAAAACGGGTCCGGATAAGTGTTGTAGCCCAGGAGTGGCTGATGAGATTCTTCAGCCAGCCGGGAGATGTGTCAAGCACGGGCTAGCTTCAGGCTAATTGGTGCATTGCTCCGGGACCGACGTTAGCCGATAGGCACTCAGGTAGCAGCAAGCTAGCTACAGGATCCAGGTGAAAAATGTCCAACTTGCGTTAGGAATCCGGGGATATGGAGAAAAATAAATAAAAAAATAGGTCCGGTAAGCTCAGGTTTGAGTCGTGTTATACGAACGGCGAGAGCTTTTCCAAGCTAAAGATTAGCTGATGCCCGCTAGCAATATTAAGCTAAATACTAACGTTAGCTAGCATTTGTTGGGAGATTCCGGATTCGAAAAAAAACAACAACAAAAAACATATTTTTTGGGGTGAGGCAGGTTGCAGGAGAGTGTTTTGAAGTTGAATTTTAGAGAGCATATATAAAAAGATATGTGAAGAAAATATATAAAAATATTATAAAAACGATATTTACACGGGACAGGACGGGACAAGACAAAATACACGTCCGACTGCTACGCCATCTTGGATTTTATGAAGTGTCAAAGGACACACACAGGTGTCTGTAATCATGGCCGGGTGTGGCCTGATATCATTGGTTAATTCTCATATATTAAAATAGCATACAAAAAACATCAATGGATAGCATACGATCACAGATACAATTTGGCTACAAAAGCCTACAGAACGGCAGGCAGACTCGGGGTCAGGGCAGATCTTCATCACAACAACAGACAAACACAGTCTGCTTAAACTAATAACACACAAATTGTGTTTTTCTTGTCTATATTGAATACATCATTTAAACATTCACAGTGTAGGTTGGAAAAAGGATGTGAAACACTAGGCTAATGACCTCTCAGGAGTCTGCTAACCTGGAGTACAATCATTGAGACAAGATTGGAGATGTTGTTTAGAGCTGCCCAGCCCTATATAAACACACACAATTTGAGTTTGTATTCACAAGAAGCAGCCAACTGAGGCAGGCAAGTGCAGGAACCAGAGGGCCCAGGACAAGCCCCAGAGCAGGCCCCAACGGTAGACCCAGGGTCAGGGCCAGATCAGGAGGCAGTGCTAGTGAGTCCAGAACGGGCCACAGGGCTGGGGCTGGGTCAGGTGTTGCTGTACTGTCAGTAGCTGATGACAGTGGTGTGGCTGGGTCCCTCCATGGGCCCAGGTCAGGGCTGGACCGGTCATCGGAGAGGGCTCCGTCTGAAGAAGGCTGGGATCTGGTGTTCTGTTGCATAATGTGAAGAAGACTCTTATATTCTGGTCATTACGGAAAAAACTGTCTTCCTGTACTCCATATGACATATGCAGCAATGCCCATGGCGCTGAAACTCCCAGGTACTCCAACGTAGAAGAATAATCCACATGCTGAGTTGTTGGGGATGCAGCCTTGCTGAGAAGTTTCCCACAGGTGGAGGAGAGTGGCCATAGGGTCCATGCTGCACCGTCAGCAGGAGTAGGGCTCCCATAGAGGGGGTATAATCCATATGATAGTAGTTCACTGGATACCCCTGGACCGCAGGTGGGCAGTGTGGAAAGTACTATTTGTGGTCTCTGTGGGCCGCCATGCTGTAGTGGTGTCAGCAAAGTTACAAATCCGTCTCGAAGGACTATGAAAGACAGCTACCCAGCTCTATGTAATTTACTGGTTTATGACTGACTGGCACTGCCCCTGCTAAGAGGAGAATAAAGCAGCCCAAGGGTTAACACACATGAACTTTATTTAAACACACTGAGGAAGATGAACATGGGGATGTACATGCGGATGAAAAGTGGGAAAGGTAGTGGAATGGTAGTGGTTCTGGAGAACGAAATGAAAGGCAATCAATATACCACACATACGATATCACAAGAGCAGTACTAACAGTAATAAAGGACTGTATACATGACATGTAATCATTGAACATGTTTACAGGTTACAAGCTATACAGAGGCAGCATACATAATGCAACAACTGGTAGGAACAATATACAGTGCCTTGCAAAAGTATTCATCCCCCTTGCCGTTTTTCCTACTTTGTTGCATTACAACCTGTAATTTAAATTGATTTTTATTTGGATTTCATGTAATGGATATACACAAAATAGTCCAAATTGGTGAAGTGAAATGAAAAAATAATTTGTTTAAAAAAATTAAAACAAAAAAACAACTGAAAAGTTGTGCGCGCATATGTATCACCCCCTTTGCTATGAAGCCCCTAAATAAGATCTGGTGCAACCAATTACCTTCAGAAGTCACATAATTAGTTAAATAAAGTCCATCTGTGTGCAATATAGGTGTCACATGATCTGTCACATGATCTCAATATATATACACCTGTTCTGAAAGGCCACAGAGTCTGCAATACAACTAAGCAAGGGGCACCTCTAAGCAAGCGGCACCATGAAGACCAAGGAGCTCTCTAAACAGGTCAGGGACAAAGTTGAGGAGAAGTACAGATCAGGATTGGGTTATAAAAAATATCAGAAACTTTGAACATCCCACAGAGCATCATTAAATCCATTATTAAAAAATTGAAAGAATATGGCATCACAACAAACCTGCCAAGAGAGGGCCGTCCACCAAAACTCACAGACCAGGCAAGGAGGGCATTAATCAGAGAGGCAACAAAGAGACCAGAGATAACCCTGAAGGAGCTGCAAAGCTCCACAGCAGAGATTGGAGTATCTGTCCATAGGACCACTTTAAGCCTTACACTCCACAGAGATGGGCTTTAGGGAAGAGTGGTCAGAAAAAAGCCATTGCTTGAAGAAAAAAATAAACAAACACGTTTGGTGTTATGTCTGGTGCAAACCCAACACCTCTCATCACCCTGAGAATACCATCCCCATCGTGAAGCATGGTGGTGGCAACATCATGCTGTGGGGATGTTTTTCATCGGCAGGGACTGGGAAACTGTTCAGAAAAGAAGGAATGATGGATGGCGCTAAATACATGGACATTCTTGAGGGAAACCTGTTTTCCAGAGATGAGACTGGGACGGAGGTTCACCTTCCAGCAGGACAATGACCCTAAGCATACTGCTAAAGCAACACTCGAGAGGTTTAAGGGAAAACATTTAAATGTCTTGAAATGGCCTAGACAAAGCCCAGACCTCAATCCAATTGAGAATCTGTGGTATAACTTAAAGATTGCTGTACACCAGCGGAGCCCATCCAACATGAAGGAATTGGAGCAGTTTTGCCTTGAAGAATGGGCAGAAATCCCAGCTTATAGAGAAATACCCTAACAGACTTGCAGCTGTAATTGCTGCAAAAGGTGGCTCTACAAAGTTTTGACTTTGGGGGGTGAATAGTTATGTACGCTCAAGTTTTCAGTTTTTTTTGTTTTATTTCTTGTTTGTTTCACAATAAAAAAATATTTTGCATCTTCAAAGTGGTAGGCATGTTGTGTAAACCAAATGATACCCCCCAAAAATCTATTTTAATTCTAGGTTGTAAGGCAACAAAATAGGAAAAATGCCAAGGGGGATGAATACTTTCGCAAACCACTGTAAATGATGCCCTGGTTTCGAGAGAAGAACTGCTGCTTGTCTTTAGAGTAAGTCAGGGCCATATCCAGTACCAGTCAATAGTTTGACCCACCTATTTATTCAAGGGTTTTTCTTTAGTTTTACCATTTTCTACATTGTAGAATAATAGTGAAGACATCAAAGCTATGAAATAACACATATGGAATCATGTAGTAACCATAAAAGTGTTAAACAAATCAATATTTCATATTTTAGATTCTTCAAAGTAGCCACCCTTTGATTTGAAACATTTGGCCCTAGAAATGTGTTCATTTGCCGGTAGAAATGTGTTCAACATCCACTGAAGTAGCGAGCAAGTTTACTAGATAGCTACAATAGTTTCAGTGATAACCAAACAAACAGACTTGCTAGTTAGCTAACCAAACAATCAGTCGTAGCTTTTGAAAATCTAATTCAACAATGCCAATAATGTTTTCAATTCAACTTTTACTTTCAAAAGCAGCTCAAACATAGAACATGTAAGAATTCATTGTAGCTATTGAATTTTACAGTGCAAATATACCGTGCGTTATACGGAAACAACTATGCAATAATGCCATGGTAGAAATACAGAATGTACTGTTTATGGCCCGGGAGAAAGCTGGGTAGCTTCCATGTTACACATGTACTGCATGTATATAATTCCAACATAATGTACAAGGATGGTTCAGGTTGCGTAAGTTTTAGTCTTCATATAGGTACTGTAAATACGATATAGAGTGATCGAGAACATAAAAAGAACATACAGTGTGCAGGTGAAGCATTGATGTGTATTAAGACACATAGCAATGGTTAAATAAAAGTAGTAGATAGACTCTGCTCACATGTACACATGCACAGTCTTCAGTACCTTCAATTTGAAGTCATATTACTGTCATACAGCTAGCATTGAAACAACACCATTGATGAACAGGCCATGAAGAGAAAATGCTACCGTGTCCTTGGTATCGACCATATAGTATGGAAGACCAATGTCCATGGGTTGCTAGTTCAAATGGGAGCCATACACCACTGTAGTGCCCTTGAGAAACACACATATGCTGAATAGCCTAGGTGAATAGCCTTCGGCTAAATGGCTTTTAAGATGTATTCTGTAGCTCTACTACCGCCTATGTTGCTTTGCATGAAGCTATTGGCTGAGCAAAGAAATTAATAAATCATATCATTATGTATTGGATCTATCAGATAAGGCCAATGTCCCTGTCCTCATGTGCATTCCCTCCCTCCCTCACCCTCTCTTTCCTACTCTCTCTCCCGCTCTCACTCTCACTCTCGCTCTCGCTCCCGCGCTCTCTCTCTTCCTGTGTGTTTGCTTTGCTCATACTGAGCTTTATGTATGCCAGCAGAGCTGATTTCTTGATTCCAAAAGGACAAGGCATCTCATTTCTTGTCACTTGTCTCCTAAATTCCTAAAGGTACAATTAGCATTTTCTTTGACGAAATGTTGAAAGGTTCATAGATTGATATTTGCAAAAATGCAGCAAGATGTTTTTTCAAATGCTAATGCTGACATTTATTAACTTGTATTTCAGGAATGCCCTACTACAACTACTGTGTTTATGGATTGTAAAACTACTGCATACATTTAATGGAAATAAAGTAAAAATGACATTGTTTAGACACAATCACCATGCTATAGCCTGTGCACTGAGTGTGTAATTTAGTGTTCCGTGGCAGTGAAATATTTTTACTGGCCTTGATTTACGTCCTGTACATGGGATTTATAATGAGACCGACCAACCAGTGTTCATTTCGGTGTTCCAGGAAACTACATTTGTTGCAGCTCTGTTTTTCCCTCCCTGCCTCCCTCCTGACAGTTTTTCCATTGTGAAATAATGTCAGCACTTTCCCACCTTCAAAGTCCTTTTGTTTTCCGATCTATTAACAATTCTAACTATACAGGAACACTTGTTAAGTAAGCCCTGGTAAATAAGGCAGGAAACACATTATTTCCTTTTAGTGCAGATTAAAGGTATTGTGTTGTGCTGTGTTGAAGCTCGTTAATGAGGTAGTTTTAAATATAAATGCTGGCAGCAGGGACTTTAGTACACCGCTGACTGCTTTAACGGTAGTAGCCTACGCAGTTGATTTGCCTTGATGTTTTTAATTGGGGAATGTTATTTCTCTCCCGTAATAATAAAATACATCTTTCCATGGTCCTATCTGTTAATTAAGCTGTTTGTGTGAAGAAAGAAAAAAACCAGGGATAAAATCACATTCTATCTGATTAGAGTAAGTGATAGGCTACATAATAGCTTCGTTGTTTTTCTTGGGTCCCTCTGTTAATTAAATAGCTTTGTATCGTTCCTTGGAATGTTTTTCCCCGTCACAACACACGTTTGTCTCGACTACGCTTCTTGGGATAGGCTCGTATCTTAATTGTGGATCGGTTTTCCAAATGCGGTTCAATTTCCTCAACAAGACAGTTTCTTTTAACCGCTGGTTTTAAGGCCAATAACAACGTCAAAGCTGGGGATGATTAAAGCAATTAAAGTTTCCCTTTGTTTTCCCAGCGCAGTGAGATAGCGGACCGCTGTGTTTGTACAGCATTTGTTCAACATTTACTAAATGGAATTGAATCTGTCATTGGCAAAGTTTTTCAGAGACAATTACCTTTTAGCCTGGCAAACACTGGTTTCACTCAGCCTTGCGTCTCTCAGCTTATGGCTGTTTCTGATTACCCCTTCGATGTCATCAAACTGAACTCCGAAATCCTCTAGCAGAGAGAGAGAGAGAAAGGAAGTAACCTAGCTTAAGCATACTTTTACTGTCAGAATTTTTCAATTAGCATAGCACATTTTCCCCATTAGATAAACTGCCTTCAGAGAGCTGACTGGTCTAATCGGTTTAATGTCCGTGTCAACTGTAATCTCCCAATTCTAAAAAGAAATCCCTTAAGGACATCATTCGCATACGCACTCTATCATAAGATAGTTTTTTTAAAGACATGATCAAGAGAAGCTTTTAAAGAGGGACTGAATGGTGATGAGATGTTATGTATGTGTGTGGTATATTACGGTTTTATGGCTTTAAACCTTCATGGAGTGTGCAGTGCAAGTGGGGGTTTTCACTTAGGAAAGTTTTATCAATTGTTCTCCCATGTCACCCTGCTCCCCCTCGCATCCATTACAATACCATGGTACTTGCCTATGGAGCAGCAAGAGAAACTGCCCCTTCCTACCCTCAGGCTATGCTCAAACCCTACACCCCAACCTGAGTACTCCGTTCTGCCACATCTGGTCTCTTGGCCCTCCCGCCCCTACAGGAGGGCAGCTCCCACTCATCCCAGTCAAAGCTCTTCTCTGTCCTGGCACCCTGCCCATCTTCTGAAAACATCTGAAACCCTCACCCCCACACACATTTTTTTTTTATCATATTTTTTTTTTAAATGCCTTTCGTGAACTAACACTCGCACTCAACTTTCCCCCCCTGCCCACTAGCACTGACTTTGCTGATAGCTACTTTATTGAGGAAAAAAAGGTACTATGACTGAGATATGTTGTTGTCCCATCTAGCTATCTTAAGATGAATGCACTAACTGTAAGCCACTCTGGATAAGAAATTACAAAAATGGAAAATGAAAATGTAGGCTCCTTCCATTCTCCAGGATCTATCTATCCATTCTCAATCCATTTTCCATTCTCCATCCACCCCTTTCCTTCAGGCTGTCACTGGGCTCACTGTCACTCCTGGCCTGCTGGACTCCTAAATGTTTTACGGTCGTAGAGGACAAGTTTGTTTTATTTTTTTACAAAATCTTTATTTTTGATATAAATGGCATGCTATAGAAAGGTACAGAAACTTTTTTGTGTGATTTTACTCGGTTTGGAGAAACTTACCCCACAAGCGATAGACATTCTTAGGCTCGTTCGGCAGTATGCCGGCATGTATACAACACGAACAAGGGCTCAAAAAACACCCCAAAACGTCCTTTAAGAAACGGCAAAGTTCCCAGTATAGTGATGCAGGCCATAAAAAGCTATTTTGCCATGGCGACCATATTGCCTACATGCCTAGCTTGGGACAGTTAGCATGTAGCGACTATACAATATATACAAATCACACATTGTTGCCCTATTGAACGATAAGGAGAGCAGAAATCAGACCATTTAAATGCAGCTCATTGCCCCTATCATACACTACTTGAGACTGTATGAATTAGGGTCTCTGCTATCCGAGGACTCATTGTCCCCTCTCTCTCTCTCATTCTCCTCCTCCTCTCTCTCTCTCTCTCTCTCTCTCTTTCTCTCTCTCTCTCTCTGTCTCTTTCTCTTTCTCTCTCTCTATCCACCAACCCTCTCTCTCGGCATCACTCTCAAAGAGTCACTCCATTGATTACCCTTCCTAAGGCCCGGGAAATGGCTCATGCATCTTGTGTACATTATAACAAATGTTCTCTTTGCATTACAATTGAATTGTGATTGTTATGTTCAATCAATGGGGAAAGGTCACGGGATCGCTCCTGTCAGCGCTTTAATGGAGAAGTCGATGAGGATTCATTTTAATCACTGCGGCTGTGGCAGAATGAGCACAACACCACGAGGCTGTCGATGGCCTGGTAATTACTGCTGTTTATACAGGTTTTACCTCCTCACCACCGCGATTTAGATCTCCACAAATCTCTCTCTATGTAAGCTTAACTGTTTTAAAGGTGCATGGCATCCAATTAAGTAGTTTGATGCAGGTTATGGAGCCATTATTACTGTTCTAATTCTGGGTCTTACCTCCTTGCCCACTGCAATATACACTGTACAAAACATTCAGAACAGCTTCCTAATATTGAGTTGCACCCCCTTTTGCCCTGAGCCGGCTCGATTAGTCAGGGCATAGACTCTACAAGGTGTTGAAAGCTTTCCACATGTGGATTCCAAGGCTGGATGTCCTTTGCATGGTAGACCATTCATGACACACACGGGAAACTGTTGAGAAAAACCCAGCAGCGTTGTAGTACTTAACACACTCAAACCGGTGCGCTTGTCACCTACTACCATACCCCGTTCAAAGGCACTTAAATAGTTGTGTCTTTCCCATTCACCTTCTGAATGGCACACATACACAATCCATGTCTCAATTGTCTCAAGGCTTAAAAATCATTCTTTAACCTGTCTCCTCCCCTTCATCTACACTGATTGAAGTGTATTTAACAAGTGACTTCAATAAGGTTCATAGCTATCACCTGGATTCACCTGGTCAGTCTATGTTATGAAAAGAGCAGGTGTTACTAATGTATTGTGTTCTCAGTGTAGCTATCCACAAATCTCTCTCTCTCTGTCCCCCAACCCTCTCTCTCCTGGACTTTCTGACGGGCCGCCCCTCATAAAATGGGTTTCCATGGCCGAGCAGTGGCACACAAGCATAAGATCACCATGCGCACTGCTAAGCATCAACTGGAGTAATGTAAAACTTGCCACCATTGGACTCAATGGAAACGCTTTCTCTGAAGTGATGAATCACGCTTCACCATCTGGCAGTCTGACGGACGAATCTGGGCTTGGCGGATGCCTGGAGAATGCTACCTGCCCCAATGCATACTGCCAACTGTAAAGTTTGGTGGAAGAGGAATAATGGTCTGGGGCTTCCCCTGCCCCTTAGTTCCAGTGAAGGGAAATATTAACGCTACAGCATACAATGACATTGTAGATGATTCCAACTCCGTGGCAACAGTTTGGGGAAGTTTTTTCCTGTTTCAGCATGACAATGCCCTGTGCACAAAGCGAGGTCCATACAAAAATGATTTGTCGAGATCGGTGTGGAAGAACTTGATTGGCCTGCACAGAGGCCTGACCTCAACCCCATCGAACACATGCAAGTCCCCGCAGCAATGTTCCAACATCTAGTGGAAAGCCTTCCCAGAAGATTGAAGGCAGTTATAGCAGCAAAGGGGGGACCTACTTCATATTAATGCCCATGATTTTGGAATGAGATGTTTGACAAGCAGGTGTCCACATACTTTTGGTCATATAGTGAATATTAGCAGAATCTGCATGGTGTCCAGTGAAGTATAGTTGGATGTGGGTTAGAGGCTGAAGCCATTATGAGTGTTCTAAAGTGTAGGTCTGTTCTATATCTGTGGGGTCGGCCTCTTTGAAAATGAAATGAGTTCTCTCTTGGCTTGTTCTGTTCTCCCAGAGGGGTTGTGTTTGTGTTTGTGTGTGTTTGTGTGTGTGCGTGCCAGCCAGCCAAGCTCAAAAGGCTATAGTCTCCGTCTCTCTCTATCTCTTTGTTGTCTTGTATGGATGGAGATTTGTAGTTGTGTTTAAGAGTTGGCTACATGTTCACAAACTCACTGTCATGGATGAAGATGATGATGATGATGATGAATGGGATGAGAGTGATGGGCATTAACATCCCTCTTGCTGCAGGTGATCACTGACACCAAAGGAGCAGGTAGACTTCACTTCAGGCATCTGCTTCCCTGAAGGCCCCCAGGCTCTGTATCCATTCTCTTTAATGGTTTTCCTTCCTCATCTCCTTTCCTTATAAAACTGCTGATCAGTGTGGACCAGGGCTTTCCAACCCTGTTCATGGAGAGCTACGGTCCTGTAGGTTTTCACTCCAACACTAATCTAGCACACCTGTTTCTAATAATTTGTTGGTTGATAAGCTGAATCAGGTTAGTTACAACTTGGGTTGTATTGAAAACCTACAGTACTCTAAGAAGAGGGCTAGAGAGCCCTAGTGTGTACTATATGGATAAGGTATGGCCAAAACTGTCACTTGAACTGAGACTAAGCAATATGATGTGACTATGAGCAGCAGTGAAGCCAAAGATATTGCAGAGAAAGTTTGAGACAAGAGGCTGAACTCTGTAGCATACTTATAAGCACCTGTGCATGTGTTTAGGAGTTTTTTCCATTCTCGTATAACGTATTAGCTGTGTGAAAAGAAATGCTGGCGAGTCTAGCCTCATGCTTCATCCTCTTTGTTTGTGTTAGAAGTTGCATTGCTTCTTGTGGTAATGCCATATCACTGAGTCTACCTTTAACTTCAAGTGCTATATGCTGGATAATATTCACAGGAGGTTGGTGAGGGGAGGACGGCTCATAATAATAATGACTGAAATGGAGTAAATGGAATGGTATCAAACACATGGAAACCATGTATTTGATGTGTTTGATACCATTCCAGCCATTAGTATGAGCCCGTCCTCCCCAAATGAGGTACCACCAGCCACCTGGGCTGGATATCTATCATAAAACTTTATCTTAGCAAGTCCATTGTATTCAAAGGAGAGAAGGTGAGGAAAATAAGTAATTGAAACCTAACCACAGCCTTTGGCCAGTTGGCATGTTTGCGTTGGGTGGTGGTGGCATCGCAGAAAATATGGGGTCAAGCCAGTGTAACCTTGGCGAAACAAATATTCAAGATCAATACTGGCCTTATTCCGAGCATCTAAATGTTTGAAGCTCTGTAAGCACCTTCTCCCTCATTAGCCTTGTGTAGAAGAATGGTTAGGTGATTAATGGACTTTGGGTGAAGGGACATTTAAAAGACTGCACAACGTCTCTGCATCCAAAATGGCACCCTATATAGTGCACTAGTTTTGACCAGGGTCCATAGGGCTCTGGTCAAAAGTACTGCACTATATAGGGAATAGGACGCCATTTGGGATTTAGACCATCACTTCGGCTTTCAAATGTCATGTAATCATAGTAGGGGAGAGTGGTTTGCCACCAAGTGCTAAGTGATGTAGCCGATAATAAATTGCGGCGGAAATATAATACATGGTGAGTATGATTCTTTGTTCGGAGCTGCATACACCAACTCGGTACAATTAAAGTTATTAATCTCCCCGTTTTTTTTCCATCAATTATATTGTGATACACTTAATGTCCATAAAGGGATGATATATGATTGGTCTAATTATTTCTTATTTACCATGCTTTCTAAAGCATATCAATTATGTTAATACCATGTAATTAAAACATGTTAGTGCACTACAAGTTGCTGGCAGTATTACTGACTATGAAAATTATTTTAATTAAATAGCCAATTATAGAAAAATCTTAACCATGAGAATTGACATTTAAATTAATTTAATTTAAATTGCTTTTCAACATTGTTTTATCAAAGCTTATGGGGTGAATAAATTACTACATCAAACAATATACAGTGTCATTGATCATGCAGAAGTCTTGTCTCATATCTATACATATTTAAATACTTGGCTGATGCCATGCCATACATCAGTTTTGGGGTGATTACAGTTGGACAGTACTCATTTGTTAGCAACACTCTCATTCTGTAGACTTTCATGTACTTGTTGGAACTCAACAGAGTATGTAGAGACTGGCAACCAACTACACACCATGACGGTTGTCAGAGTTGATCATTTTCTACCTGCTAGTTGTAGTAGGGAGAAATGACAACCTTGACATAATATTATGCTTTCCACAATCAATTACTGTAATTTAATGCTGACAAAAGCAGTTTCCATCTTCTTTCAGCCCACAAAACACTACTTGCCAAAGAGAATCCTGATTTATAATACATAAGATGGAAATTCATTGTTGTTGTTCAAAGTAAGGGAGAAAGAAATATGTTATGTTTTTCCTGCCAATGTGCACTCATACATTTCAAGATCCTGTAAAACTTTTCAAGGCTTGACATAAAGAAAATATACAGAGAAACCATGTTTTCTACAAGTGGTAAGTTCTCCATTCGAGCTATTGTGGCGGCTTGTAAGGTATGATAAGGCTACACACACTAACACCACAGTACATACTTCATCTGGACAACTGCATTGGATTGAGAATAATAGTCGGTATCACACAATACATGTTTATATATATATATATATATATATATATATATATATATATATATATATATATATATATATAAATATAACTGGGGTCAGATGTATAAGGAAAAGCCCAACCAGCATGTTAAAGGGCCTTTGAATCAAAAAAATCACAAGCATCCTGGGTTGCTGTTAAAGGTTTTAAATGTACTTCATTTCTTCATCTTTTCCACCCTATTTTTTTTCCTCTTCAAGAATGCTAATGGGAGTCATTTTTCAGATATTACAAGCGCAATGATTTGCAGTTAACCCATGCAAACATGAAAAATAGTGGGCAAACTGTTGTGACATTCATTGTATATAATGAAATCTTAATATGGTGCATATTTAAGCGAAAGGTTAGCAACATAAAGGGCAAATGGATTGCCTGGCGATGAATTTTAAGTAGCTATTGATTTTACACTACAAGCCACCTCTTTCTCTGAATGATAATTTTAAAATGGCACACAGCTTAACGCTGATCTGACACACAACTAGGATGCACTTGGTGTTCATTCAGAGTATGTCTAATAAACTATTCACACATGTCTTATAAATGATCTATTAATGGCTCATGAATTAAAGTTATTCATGTGTTATCGCAATTTATTCAATGATGATTGTGAATTGCATGTATAGATGAGGATCAGTGCAGTTTGCTTATGATATTATTGTTACAAAATGTCATTAAATCAAGATACATACAAATACGCTAATGGTTTTTGGTTGCCCCTATGGAACACATTTATTAGACAAAATGCTGCTTGGCTATTTTATTAAAGTTATGGATATAAGGCATGGAAATCAAGTTGGCTGTACCTTAATATGAATACCAACATACAAAAGGAGAAAATTGGTGTAGCTAGTGTTTACTCCTGATGATTTAATAATAAATAAATATAGTTTTTGTAAATCATTAACACTAGAGATGTGTTATTATATATTGCCTAACTTTTAAATGTACAGCTCTGCTCTCCATCTCCGTCTTACAGTTAAGTGTGACACACATTGGCCTGACTTTAACACATACAACCCTGTAAGAAAAACAACAATTTAATCATAACACTTTTGTCTGCTCTTCACAGCATTAATATTTTTTATTATTTTAAACTTTTATCCCATTCGTCACATTACACTTATGCAACACCTGATTCCCAGCATGCATTACTAGCTTCCAGAAGCACCTCTTTAAGAGGTGTTGAGTTTAGAGAAGTGAATGCATGGGAAACAGTCCATTTTATCAGTCAATTTCACACTTCACCTGTCACAGAGTACTCACTTATGACAACCGTCTTCATATCCAATGAGTACCCAGGCCTATGTGTATCTAGATAGGTGGTGCAGAATTTAATTAAGATAATGGCACTAAACAGTTTGCAAATATAAACCAATCTAAAAAGTGTGGTATGTTTTACTGACTTAAATTGTATGTGTTAAAATCAAAGTTGTAGAATTTCTTTTTTAAACATTTTTTAATTGAACCTTTATTTAACTAGGCAAGTCAGTTCAGAGCAAATTCCTATTTACAATGCCGGCCTACACCGGACAAACCAGGATGACGCTGGGCCAATTGAGCGCCGCACTACGGGACACCCAATCACGGCTGGTTGTGATACAGCCTGGATTTGAACCAGGGTGTCTGTAGTGACGCCTCTAGCACTGAGATGCAGTGCCTTAGACCGCTGCACTATAGATAAAGTTTGATTTGATTTAGTCCTAGTCTTTAACTTAGATTTTTGGTTGAGATGGAGATGTGACTCCAACATATACATTTTTAATTTGTAAACAAATTGGAATTAAAGCCATACTAAGTCAGTGGCACAGATGGAACTATCCAAGCAGAAGATACATCTCCTTCAAATTTTGATACAGTATTTGATTGCACTGACAAACAAACACAATTCAACATCACTAAATATCATTACATTTAAAATCAACCAGAACTTGAAACCCTAGGCCTTTGCTATATGTCTATTTTTAGTTGAATTCTGTGTTGAATTCAAACATTTCCTGTTGATGACTTTGCAAATGCCTTTAGAAATGATTCACACCTCTTGACTTTTTCCACATTTTGTTGTGTTACAAAGTGGGATTAAAATGGATTTAATTGTCATTTTTGGTAAACGATCTACACAAAATACTCTGTAATGTCAAAAAGGAAGAAAAATTTGAACATTTATTAAGTACTTATGAAAAATAAAAAACGAATATATATTGATTAGATCAGTATTCAACACCCCCTTGAGACAATTCATGTTAGAAACAACTTTGGCAGCGATTACAGCTGTGAGTGTTTTTGGGTAAGTCTCTAAGAGCTTTGCACACCTGGATTGTACAATATTTCCCCATTATTCATTATTCTCTAACCACTATTATTGAACACAGAATGAATCCATGCAACTTATTATGTGATTTGTTAAGCACATTTTTACACCTAAACTTATTTAGGCTTGCCATAACAAAGCGGTTGAATACTTATTGACTCAAGACATTTCAGTTTTTCATTTTTTATTAATTTTTAAAAGATTCTACCAACAAAATTCCACTTTGACATTATGGGGTATTGTGTGTAGATCAGTGACATAAAATCTAAATTTAATCAATTTTAAATGAAGGCTGTAACACAACAAAATGTGGAAAAAGTAAAGCGGTGTGAATAATTTCTTAAGGCACTGTAGTTCTAAATAGCATCATTGATGATTGATAAAGTAAGGTCACATTTCATTGGCTCTGTTAAACAAACCCTTTGGAATGACTTCGATAGCAACAGTGAATCTGTTTCATTTTTAAGTGGAGCTCTCACAACAATCATTCTCACGATATCACATCGGTAATAGTCAGTGACAATTATCATAGCTAAGCAGGGCGGGCATGGTTAAACCTTGGATGGGGGAACAAAGGGTAGCTGTAGTTTAATTCTCGAGTAGGAGGTGCTGATGTTGTTTTAAAGGTACAAATTCAACATTTTTTATGTTGGTTACCATCATGACATAATCTCAGGCACATGCCCCTTTGCCCTTCCAGCCTTTTTGGATGGTGGTATAATTCCTCCACAAATATTTTGGGGTATACAGTTGAAGTCAGAAGTTTACATAAACTTAGTTTGGAATCATTAAAACTCGTTTTTCAACCACTCCACAAATTTCTTGCTAACAAACTATAGTTTTGGCAAGTCAGTTAGGACATCTACTTTGTAAGTAATTTTTCCAACAATTGTTTACAGACAGATAACTGCACTTATAACTCACTGTATCACAATTCCAGTGGGTCAGAAGTTTACATACACTAAGTTGACTGTGCCTTTAACAGGCTTGTAAAATTGCAGAAAATTATGTCATGGCTTTAGAAGCTTCTGATAGGCTAATTGACATAATTTGAGTCAATTGGCGGTGTACCTGTGGATGTATTTCAAGGCCTACCTTCAAACTCAGTGCCTCTTTGCTTTACATCAAAAGAAAGAAAATCAAAAGAAATAAGCCAAGACCTCAGAAAAATAATTTTAGACCTCCACAAGTCTGGTTCATCCTTGGGAGCAATTTCCAAATGCCTGAAGTTACCATGTTTATCTGAACAAACAATAGTACGCAAGTATAAACACCATGGGACCACGCAGCCGTCATACCACTCAGGAAGGAGAAGCGTTCTGTCTCCTAGAGATGAACGTACTTTGGTGCGTAAAGTGTAAATCAATCCCAGAACAACAGCAAAGGACCTTGTGAAGATGCTGGAGGAAACAGGTACAAAAGTATCTATATCCACAGTAAAACGAGTCCTATATCGACATAACCTGAAAGGCCGCTCAGCAAGGAAGAAGCCACTGCTCCAAAACCGCCATAAAAAATCCAGACTACGGTTTGCAACTGCACATGGGGACAAAGATCGTACTTTTTTGAGAAATGTAATCTGGTCTGATGAAACAAAAATAGAACTGTTTGGCCATAATGACCATCGTTATGTTTGGAGGAAAAAGGGGGAGGCTTGCAAGCCTAAGAATACCATCCCAACCGTGAAGCACGGGGGTGGCAGCATCATGTTGTGGGGGTACTTTGCTGCAGGAGGGGCTGGTGCACTTCACAAAATAGATGGCATCATGAGGAAAGAAAATTATGTGGATATGTTGAAGCAATATCTCAAGACATCAGTCAGGAAGTTAAAAATGGGTCTTCCAAATGGACAAAGACCCCAAGCATACTTCCAAAGTTGTGGCAAAATGGCTTAAGGACAACAAAGTCAAGGTATTGGAGTGGCCATCATAAAGCCCTGACCTCAATCCCATAGAAAATTTGTGGGAAGAACTGAAAAAGTGTGTGCGAGCAAGGAGGCCCACAAACCTGACTCAGTTACACCAGCTCTGTCAGGAGGAATGGGCCAAAATTCACCCAATTTATTGTGGGAAGCTTGTGGAAGGCTACCCGAAATGTTTGACACAAGATAAACAATTTAAAGGCAATGCTACCAAATACTAATTGAGTGTATGTAAACTTCTGACCCACTGGGAATGTGATGAAAGAAATAAAAGCTGAAATAAATAATTCTCTCTACTATTATTCTGACATTTCACATTCTTAAAATAAAGTGGTGACCTAACTGACCTAAGACAGGGAATGTTTACTTGGATTAAATGTCAGGAATTGTGAAAACTGAGTTTAAATGTATTTGGCTAAGGTGTATGTAAACTTCCGACTTCAACTGTATAAACATATTCTGTAATTGTTGTACGGAACCCACTGCCCGCAAATTTACCACCGCCCACCCTGTCCTTTGTTTGCTCGGTTGTGCGATTTTCCCAGTCTGCCCTGTATGGAGATTGGTTAGCGCTGGTATCCAAACATGCATGACTTAAGAGATGCGGTCACCGGTCAAGTGTGTGTAACTACCTCCAGGGCTGTAAGCAGGGTGATTCTCATTGACACGTAGCATCAACGACGAAAACTTATGACAATTTTAGAACAGTATTGTTTTAAATTTGATTGCATTTTAATGTAGGACTAGGCCTATAGAGAAGATAGGCCATGTGGATATGTTCATATTAAAACATGTCTTATTTTCTTTAAGTTCCTAACTTGTTTGATAAGATTAGCATAGATTTTAACAGGGGACCCCACATGATGCCCCGACCCCACGTTTGGGAACCACTACTTGCTCCCTCTCACTTTCTGTATCCTCTGCTTCCTCCTGCATGCATTGCAGCCTGCCTCAGCCTCACCACTGAGGGCCACATCACTGTCTGTCTCAGTAGCCTTCTCTCTGTAAAGCAAAGTTATTATGAGGACTTAGTCGTGTAGTTTTTGCTGCTGATGAGGTAGGCTCCATTTAACATTAGCTTCTTAATTCATCCTTTAAACTGGCTAAGTAATACTAGCCAGAGCCCTTCAACGTAAGGTCTACTGCAATAGAAGTCTCTGCCGGCAGCTAGCCACCTGACTGACTAACATAAGCAACTATGCTACATGGCCACTGCTCATTGAACATCTCATTCCAAAATCATGGGCATTAGTATGGAGTTCGTGTTCAATGGGGTTGAGGTCAGGGCTTTGTGCAAGCCAGTCAAGTTCTTCCACAGGCTTGCACACAGCTGCTCGGACATGGAAACCCATTTCATGAAGCTCCCAACAAACAGTTACTGTGTTGACGTCGCTTCCAGGGGCAGTTTGGAACTTGGTGGTGAGTGTTGCAACCAAGGATTTTTACGCACTACCAGCTTCAGCACTCGGCGGTCCAGTTCTTTGAGCTTGTGTGGCTTACAAATTCGCGATTGAGCCGTTGTTGCTCCTAGACGTTTCCATTTAACAATAACAGCACTCACAATTGACCGGGGCAGCTCTAGCAGGGTAGAATTGTGATGAACTTACTTGTTGGAAAGGTAGCATTGTCACGCCTACTCCTGCTCCGGCGATCGACGTCGCCAGTCTACTAAACACCGGTCCTGGCAACTCACATTACGCACACCTGGACATCATCACCCTGAATTCTCTCCCTTTATTTAGCCCTCAGTAGCCTCTGTCTTCAGGCAGTATTGTTTGTGTTCACGTTCAGTACGCTAGTCCTGTTTCGATTATCTCCATGTTTCTTATTATTAAACTCACCTTCTGCACCTGCTTGCTGACTCACTGCGTATACATTACAGGCATCCTATGACGGTGCCACGTTGAAAGTCACTGAGCTCTTTAGTATGGGCCATTCTACTGCCAATGTTGTCTATGGAGATTGCATGCCTGCGTGCTCGGTTTTATATGCCTGTCAGCAATAGGTGTGGCTGCAATACCCGAATCCACATACTTTTGGCCATGTAGTGTATTTACCAGTTGTGCACTCATTCGCCGAGAGTCGGTTTCTGTTTGTTTGGGGGGGATGTCAGTAGACATAGCAGGAGTTGCGGGATGGTTTTAAACTGGTCTTTTGTCCACCCTAGCTAGGTTTCCATCCGATTGGCAAAAGATTTTCATGCAAGTATTCTAAAATCAGCATAAAGAAAATATGAGCATTTTCCCACCAGTGGTGTGTTTCCACCAGGTTTCCACCAAACAGACTTGTTGTGGATAAAAAGCAGTGATTGATGACATAGCGCACACAAAATGTACTTTTTCGATCATGTACCGAATAAAAATCTAAGTTCAATTGCATTTTCAACTCTACCGATTAATAGCAAATGTGCCTGATTTGGTCTTGGCGTGTGTCCTCTAGCCAACAGCTTGCAGATACAGTGCGGGTAGGCTGTGCTGGTAGGCTAGTCTAGGCTACATGATGGATGAGAGCAAGAATATTTTTAGTTGTCAAATGGCAGTCAAGCATCAATCATCATGTCACCAGAATAAGATCCTTGCTATTTATTCGATGGGAGGCATCAAACTCATCACTGTGCACTTTCACCACCCTGTGAAGTTCATCATCCGTACCTTCTCCGCTGTGCAATCCGGTTTCCGAGCTGGTCACGGGTGCACCTCAGCCACGCTCAAGGTACTAAACAATATCATAACCGCCATCGATAAAAGACAGTCCTGTGCAGCCGTCTTCATCGACCTGGCCAAGGCTTTCGACTCTGTCAATCACTGTATTCTTATCGGCAGACTCAACAGCCTTGGTTTCTCAATTGACTGCCTCGCCTGGTTCACCAGCTATTTCTCAAACAGAGTTCAGTGTGTCAAATCGGAGGGCCTGTTGTCCGGACCTCAGGCAGTCTCTATGGGGGTACCACAGGGTTCAATTCTCGGGCCGACTCTTTTCTCTGTATATATCAAAAATGTCGCTCTTGCTGCTGGTGATTCCCTGATCCACCTCTACGCAGACGACACCATTCTGTATACATCTGGCCCTTCTTTGGACACTGTGTTAACTAAACTTCAAACGAGCTTCAATGCCATTCAACACTCCTTCCTTGGCCTCCAACTGCGCTTTTCAACCGTTCACTGCCCGCACCCGCCCGCCCGCCTGACTAACATCACTACTCTGGACGGTTCTGATTTAGAGTATATGGACAACTATAAATCCCTAGGTGTCTGGCTAGACTGTAAACTCTCCTTCCAGACTCATATTAAACATCTCCAATCCAAAATTAAATCTAGAATCGGCTTCCTATTTCTCAACAAAGCCTCCTTCACTCACGCCGCCAAACATACCCTCGTAAAACTGACTATCCTACCGATCCTCGACTTCGGCGATGTCTTGTACAAAATAGCTTCCAATACTCTACTCAGCAAACTGGATGCAGTCTATCACAGTGCCATCCGTTTTGTCACCAAAGCCCCTTATGCCACCCACCACTGCGACCTGTATGCTCTAGTCGGCTGGCCCTCGCTACATATTCGTCGCCAGTCCCACTGGCTCCAGGTCATCTATAAGTCTATGCTAGGTAAAGCTCCGCCTTATCTCAGCTCACTGGTCACGATAACACCCACCCGTAGCACGCGCTCCAGCATGTGTATCTCACGGGTCATCCCCAAAGCCAAAACCTAATTTGGCCGCCTTTCCTTCCAGTTCTCTGCTGCCAATGACTGGAACGAATTGCAAAAATTGCTGAAGCTGGAGACATATTTCCCTCACTAAATTTAAACATCAGCTATCTGAGCAGCTTACCCATCGCTGCACCTGTACATAGTCCATCTGTAAATAGCCCACCCAATCTACCTACCTCATCCCCATATTGTTTTTTATTAACTTTTCTGCTCTTTTACACACCAGTATTTCTACTTGCACATCATCATCTGCTCGTCTATCACTCCAGTGTTAATCTGCTAAATTGTAATTACTTCGCTACTATGGCCTAGTTATTACCTTACCTCCTCACGCCATTTGCACACACTGTATATAGACTTTCTTTTTTTCTATTGTGTTATTGACTGTACTCTTGTTTATTCCATGTGTAACTCTGTGTTGTTGTTTGTGTCACACTGCTTTGCTTTATCTTGGCCAGGTCACAGTTGTAAATGAGAACTTGTTCTCAACTAGCTTACCTGGTTAAATAAAGGTGAAATAAAATAAAAATAAATAAAATCATGAACTTAAATGTATTTAATCTGTAGCCTAATAAACTGCAAGGTTTGTCAAACTGTAATGGGAGGACCCACAGCTGCGGGAAGTAGGGGTGCTGCAGCAACCTCCCCCCCCCAAAAAAGATCACAAAAGTAGTGCGCTGGGCCTTTCATACACTAGAACCAAAAAGGGTTCTTCGGCTGTCCCCATAGGAGAACCCTTTCAAGAACCCCTTTTGGTTCCTGGTAGAACCTGTTTGTATTCCATTTGGAAAGAGGGTTCTACATGGAACCCAAAAGGGTTCTGCAGAATCCTTTTGTAACCATTTTTTCTAAGAGTGTAATCCTGTATTAGCAGACCGATATAGCCTTCTGTAGAAAACTGACATAGCCGCCTCATAAAAATTGCGGACTAGCAAGTATTGCATACTTGCGAGTCCGGGTTGGTTGCCCCCCCCTTGGGTTGTGCCATGGCGGAGATCTTTGTGGGCTATACTCGGCCTTGTCTCAGGATGGTAAGTTGGTGGTTGGAGATATCACTCTAGTGGTGTGGGGGCTGTGCTTCGGCAGAGTGGGTGGGGTTATATCCTGCCTGTTACGCCCTGTCATCGGACGGGGCCACAGTGTCTCCCGACCCCTCCTGTCTCAGCCTCTAGTATTTATTCTGCAGTAGTTTAAGTGTCGGGGGGCTAGGGTCAGTCTGTTATATCTGGAGTATTTCTCCTCTCTTATCCGGTGTCCTGTGTGAATTTAAGTATGCTCTCTCTAATTCTCTCTCTTTTTCTTTCTTTCTTTCTTTCTCTCTTTCTTTCTCTCTCGGAGGACCTGAGCCATAGGACCATTCCTCAGGACTACCTGGCCTGATGACTCCTTGCTGTCCCCAGTCCACCTGGCTATGCTGCTGCTCCAGTTTCAACTGTTCTGTCTGCGGCTATGGAACCCTGACCTGTTCACCAGACGTACTACCTGTCCCAGACCTGCTATTTTCAACTCTCTAGAGACAGCAGAAGCGCTATAGATACTCTGAATGATCGGCTATGAAAAGCCAACTGACATTTACTCCTGAGGTGCTGACCTGTTGCACCCTCGACAACCACTGTGATTATTATTATTTGACCCTGCTGGTCATCTATGAACATTTTAAAATCTTGGCCATGTTCTGTTATAATCTCCACCCGGCACAGCCAGAAGAGGACTGGCCACCCCAGGCAAACGTAGCGAACAAACTACTGTTCATGATTTCACTTGTTTGTAAAGATTCAGGCGCGATTACAACTCAGTCAGATCAAGAATGGTCCATGCTATCTGGGAACCTTGGGACGTCCCTACCCCCTTTAAGTTGACATTTAAAATGGTTCATCTAAAGGTTAAGGTTAGATAAGGGTTATGGGGAAGGTTTAGGGTAGGGACATCCCAAGGATCCCGGATAGCACTGATGAGCATAAGCATTCTGAGCTTTGATCAATGCTGGGAGCAATATTTAGACGTTGACCAATAATGCATTTTCTTTATTGTGTACAAAATATAATTTTAGATTATTTATTTTGTTTCAAATTTGAAAAAATTACCAAGGTCCGGACATCAGTGACCTCATATGTAGTTATTTTTTAAGTATTTTTTTCATCTTTATTTAACCAGGTAGGCTAGTTGAGAACAAGTTCTCATTTACAACTGTGACCTGGCCAAGATAAAGCAAATGAGGTAAGATAAGGGAGGTAGGGCAATAAATAGGCCATGGTGGCGAGGTAATTACAATATAGCAATTAAACACTGGAATGGTAGATGTGCAGAAGTTGAATGTGCAAATAGAGATACTGGGGTGCAAAGGAGCAAGATAAATAAATAAATACAGTATGGGGATGAGGTAGTAGGATGGGCTGTTCACAGATGGGCTATGTGCAGGTGCAGAGATCAGTGAGCTGCACTGACAGCTGGTGCTTAAAGCTAGTGAGGGAGATATGAGTCTCCATCTTCAGGGATTTTTGTAGATCGTTCCAGTCACTGGCAGCAGAGAACTGGAAGGAAAGGCTGCCAAAGGAGGAATTGGCTTTGGGGGTGACTAGTGCGATATACCTGCTGGAGCGCGTGCTACGGGTGTGTGCTGCTATGGTGACCAGTGAGCCGACGAGTATGAAGAGTATGAAGCGATGAGTATGAAGCGAGGGCCAGCCAACGAGAGCGTACAGGTCGCAGTGGTGGGTGGTATATGGGGCTTTGGTGACAAAATGGATGGCACTGTGATAGACTGCATCCAATTTGTTGAGTAGAGTGTTGGAGGCTATTTTATAAATGACATCGCCGAAGTCGAGGATCGGTAGGATGGTCAGTTTTACGAGGGTATGTTTGGCAGCATGCGTGAAGGATGCTTTGTTGCGAAATAGGAAGCCAATTCTAGATTTAATTTTGGATTGGAGATGCTTAATGTGAGTTTGGAAGGAGAGTTTACAGTCTAACCAGACACCTAGGTATTTGTAGTTGTCCACATATTCTAAGTCAGAACCGTCCAGAGTAGTGATGCCGGACGGGTGGTCAGGTGCGGGCAATGATCGGTTGAAGAGCATGCATTTAGTTTTACTTGCATTTAAGAGCAGTTGGAGGCCACGAAAGGAGAGTTGTACGGCATTGAAGGTCGTCTGGAGGTTAGTTAACACAGTGTCCAAAGAAGGGCCAGAAGTATACAGAATGGTGTCGTCTGTGTAGAGGTGGATCAGAGAATCACCAGCAGCAAGATTTAACCTACATCATCATCAATATTCGGTCTGGTTGGCTGATATACGAAGCAGAGAGGCAAAAAGACAGAGAGTTCAATCAAAATCAGTAAAAGAAATTGAGCTAGCTAACTAGCAGATTTACATAAATCACCAACATCAATGATCAGCTGATAGCCCCCCTCTTTTCCCAATGTTAATCATGTCTTTAGGAGGCACTGTAACTAGCCTTCTTACAATATGTGATGATGAGTGAGTGTGTGTGTTGTTGCAGAAATAAATAGGCCTATGCAACAACGTTTTAGTTTTTTGTTGCTAGAGGCATTTGGTATGCTATGAATTTCAAGAGTATTTTTTTTCAAGAGGGGAGGGGGGTGCCCTTTTTTCATTTTGAGCACCTGCCCCCTGAGAGGTCTGTGCACGGCCCTGCATAATCCTTTGGTTGAAATGTCACCCTCAAAACAATGTTGATTACTTTTTTCAAATCCAATGCATTTTCCACGTAGCGTACATTCCACGTCACAATACGTTGATACATTATGTTGAAACAACGTTGATTCGACCAGTTTGTGCCCAGTGTTGTCTGTCTGTTCTTCAAAGGTTTCCACTGTCCCCTAGCTCCTCCCTCTCTGTACCTTGTGACAACAACAACTCATCCATAGAGCTTAGCGGTCTAGTGGAGCCGCACTTTTCAGCTCATTCTCCTCTGGTCATTCCTCCTCCTATCTTTGATCATTGTCCCTCCGTGCTCAGCCCAAACCCTCAGTCACCACGTCTTTTCAGCATAGCATTTTACTCCCCAACTCATCAGAGGAGCTAAACTCCCGTGGATTATTTCATTTGGAGATTCTCGACAGCTGCACTTTTTTTTTTCCTGCAGGACTGGGTTTTATACTTTGAACTTACTCTTCTTCCCCTAGGTGACTATGGCCGTACCGGCTGCTTTGATCCCGCCAACCCCTCTGGTCCAGCCGCCTTCGATTTCTACTCCTTCTGCGACCATCTCCCCGCCGTCGACAACTTCACCCCCGTCTCCTTCAATGGCCCCCTCCGGGCAGAACCTGTTCCGCTCGGAGCTCCTCGGCACCAGTAGCCCCGGCATCCTGACCCCGACTGGGGCTCTGCCCAGCAAGCCAGTATACTTGACTCCGTCGCCTGTTGAAAACACCCCGCAGAACAACGAGTGTAAAATGGTGGAGTTGCGGGGGGCGAAGGTGGCGTCTTTCACCGTGGACGGGTGCGAACTCATCTGCCTGCCCCAGGCTTTCGATCTGTTTCTGAAGCACCTGGTCGGAGGACTGCACACCGTGTACACCAAGCTGAAGAGACTGGAGATCACGCCGGTGGTGTGCAATGTGGAGCAGGTCCGCATTCTGCGAGGGCTCGGGGCCATCCAGCCAGGAGTCAACCGCTGCAAACTCATCTCCAGAAAAGACTTCGAGACTCTGTACAACGACTGCACCAATGCCAGGTGAGTGGAGACAGGAATGATGATCTTTCATCAAATGATTTATGCTAGTTGAAGTTTAGCGCGTCAAGGTAGAAACGCAGTAAACAAGGATGGGGGAGACATTTTCCATTGTGTGGAAGTCAATGTTTGACATGTCATTTAGCTGTAATGACTCAACTTTAGGTCATATTTTGTAATGCTCTATTGTGCCAAATCTGACTATAGGCCTATGTCAGCCTTTCTTAAAAAGTATGGGTCGCGACGTGTCCGAGTAAATGTATCATTATTTCATTAATCACTGGAATTGATTTGGCCAAGTGCATCTGCGCTCTGTTCAGTGCGCTCTCCACTTCGCAGCGGTCTCCGCTCAGGTTGGCAGCTGTGTGAGAGGGAGATGCCCATGTGCTTCGCGGATCACCGGATATTTCTCCTGCAGTTTTCTTGACGATCGCTCGGCGACACACGACGCAGCGCTGTCGCTCGGCAGCAGATGATGCGCTGTCAATTACTGACTTGTCATTCCCACTCGCCATCACTCACCGCTGTCATCAAGTGGACTCATACTACCACAAATTAAATTGTCACCAAACGCAAATACAGGGATGAGTTTTCTCTCTCTCATACAAACTTTGAGAAATAACGAGGAGCGCCCACAATGGGTTTTTGTGCGGGGAAGTGCTTAGTAATGAATCTCTCAAAACGAACAAATGAATAAAACGACACGTCCCGACCAAACATCCACAGCATGATGGTTCACCCAGGGAGTTCTTTCAGAACAGGGCGGCAGAATGGTTCAGGAAACAGTGCTTCGACAGTGGAAAAGTAAGTTAGCTATCAAGGCTATGTTGTCATTTTATAACAGGCGATGATACGCAGAAATAAGGGAGTATTAACTATCATGGTAGTCGATGTGAGTTTCTCTTTCAAACAACCCCCAGGCCTTGTACACAGCTAATAGCTAACATTAGCCAACACAAGCTATCTAGTTACTGATAGTGCAACCCTTAACAACAGTACAGATGAAGATGGAAAAATGATCAGGCCTACTGTACTGTAGAAATTATTGTTGAAAACTAGTCTATGTTGGAACTGTTAAAATACAAGTAATAATTTGTATTCTGAATTGAAATAAATTGATTGAAGCAAGATGCTTTTTGAGGCAAACATGCTTACACAGTTCAGGGTTGCTCATCTACAGCAGGAAGCCTGACTGAGAAAGCAGTAGATGTTCTGATCTAGCTTGGCACCACATACCTATGCGAGTCAGGGTTCTCAAAGCTGACATACTTACAAAAACAAGTACAGAAACAGTCTCAATGCTGAGTATGACCTCAGTGTTGCACTGTCAAAAACTGAGCCCAGAATATACATGCTTGTTGAAAACTTCAACCAGCCACACACCTCTTATTAGGACTGTGTGTGTGTTTTCTGGTCTACATCTGTGTGATGTGATCAATCAGTTTATTCTAGTTCATAATAAAAAATATTTATTGTGTTTTAACAGCAACAGTTTCAACCTAGACTTTATTTTAACAATTTATACAAGTAAAATGTACAGTAGGCCTGAATCTTTAATCTGTACTGTTACTTGGGTTGCACTATCAAAAAGCCTGTGTGTGTGTTCTGTTACTCATCTGTGTGATGTGATCAATCAGTTGATCAATCAGTTTATTCCAGTTTCGAATGAAAATTATTCATTGTATTTTAACAGCAACAGTTCCAACCTAGACAGATATGTAAGAGTGTTTTTAATGGGGGAAAATAAACATGAATAGATATTTATATGAATATTTAATTTCATTGTTATTTGTTTTTGTCTATATTGCATTTGTTTTAGGCATAAGGGCAATGAAATGTACTGATAATGCCTATTTTCCTAAGTTTGGGTCCCAGGAAAACACAACATTTCTAATTTGGCTCCCAGGCTGAAAAAGTTTAAGAACCCCTGACCTATGCTGTAATGCAGTTTTTAGTAGGCTTAACAGGAAAACATGGATGGACATGTTGAGGGTGCACCCATCGAAAAAGTTGTGGCAGGTTGATGGCAATTGCATTCATTCCTATTGATAAACGTTGTGTCAGTGACTTGCTCAATCCAAACTAATGTTAAAATGCAACAGTCACGTGTGAGTCAGTTGAAAATGTCACTAAATTAGGCTACGTGAGGAATTTCACAGCTTGAAATTCAAGTGCTCAAAACACACAGCAAGTTGAAAACCATTGCCTGGAGGGAAAGCTCTCATCCACTGTGTGTGCGAGCCCAACCGCATTTCCACTCTAAATTAAGCTCACTATTAACTCTACTTTATTTTTAAATGACATTGAAATAAAAGTGGGTTATCCTAAATCCGCTGTCCTAGCCATAGGGGCAGTAATTTCAATGATTTGAACTATAAATTAATTAAACAACATTTTAAAATATTAGACCATAGTGAATTTAAATAATTTGATTCAAATTGCTTAATATACAGTACTGTTTGTCTTTAGATGGATAAATACTTTTCATAGGGAAGTCAGTAGTTTTTTTTGTCCCTAGCTCAAATTACACCTGATCCAACCTTCTACTGTCATTGTTGATAGATATATTATGTTTACTTATTGATTTGAAATATATAATGAGATATATATATATATATTACTTAGATATCTAAAATATATATATATATATATTACTTAGATATCTAAAAATATATATATATAATATATATATATATATATTACTTAGATATCTAAAATATATGACAAATATAATAGATTTAAATAACAACTTCACATAAACACACCTGATGGAATGTTTGTAATTAGTAATTGGCCTAATGTCTCCAAACTCAACAAGTTCCACCCAACATTTTTATTTCAAAGGCCAGTAATCTATCCATTTATTACTTAATGCATTATCTCTCATTACAAAATGCACTGGGGGTTTTATCCCAGCCATACTAATATGTAGGCGAATTTCATAGGTGAGAAATTTAGGTGCAGATCAATATTTGATTAAAATACATTTTTAGTGTCCTGTTTCTCATGTGCTGTGATGTATTGCTCAATCTGATAGGATGGGTTGAGTCTGGTTAAATATGCCATTTAATCTGTCATTATGATTGATTTAATATTGATCTCCCATCGCAAAATGAGGTGAAAATGCAAATATGGTGGAAAGTATAACATGAGCGGAGATCGATCTTTTAGTGGGGTTATAATAGTCTTTTAGGTAAAAACAAGAGAATCTGGACACAATGTTAGTCAAAATGTTACTGTTGAATTTGAGGATGATGTTGATTGTGTAAGTTAATTGTAAGACGCACACAATTTATTGTCACAAACAAATTGGAATTTATGGGTGGGTTAAAATGTCTGAATTCAAATATTCAGTTATTTGCAGTATAGTTACAAAAAATAAATAAAACATCTGCTGCTATTAAATCAATATGCTGAAATGAATGTACTGACATTTTATTCATTTTTTCAAAGTACATATGAATTAGCTCACAATGAATCTTGAGGAAGACACAGCGATGTTTGCAATGCATATAAAGCAAAATAGGCAGACATTACATTTTGTAACATTTGGGCCCCTGTTTCCTTAGTTATTTATTTGGATGGAAAACGCATGTCTTTTATAAAATTACATTATCAGCTTTCATCAGTGTTTTGAGACTCTTTTCAATTAGCTATTCAGATATGCTGTGCATATATGTTGATACCTATGGATTCATAAACTACTGTATTTCAACATTTCATCTCTACATCTGACCTTGACCCTATTTTTAGTAGCACACAATTATCCTACCTCTATTACCCTATTCTCATTCACGCACTGCGTCCATACAATTCACCTTTACCCTCTCTCCCCATGCAGCATTTACACAACCTCTCCCCCACGACCTCCCATTGAGAAAGAGAGTTCTAGAGCGGTTCTAGACCACTGTAGTTCCTCTTCCCATTGAGTGTTCCACCTCTTCGCCCTGTATTCTCTGGGTTCTCCAGGTGACTGAGTGTGTGGTTGTACTCCCCGGGTTGTGAACGGCGAGGTAGGGAACAGAGGGATGGCCAGGGGAATCCAGGGTACCAGGGGGTTAAAGGATAATGCAGAGCCTCACGTCACTTTAATGACGCTAAAGTGGCGGGCTATTATGGGCACACAGAGAGCACTGTAATTGTCTCTGAAAGCAGCCAGGTTCTCTCTTCCACTCCACACAGAGGTGATACACACACAAACACACACACACGCATACAGATGGGGATACACACATACGTGCACGCATACAGATGGGGATACACACATACACACACACACATGGACAGACATAAGAACACACATACACACACACACCATCATCATCATGGGTTTGAAACACTGGATGTAGTCAGGTGCTA
Source organism: Hucho hucho (assembly GCA_003317085.1). NCBI lineage: Eukaryota > Metazoa > Chordata > Actinopteri > Salmoniformes > Salmonidae > Hucho > Hucho hucho. The sequence goes on from QNTS01000295.1 coordinate 881,282, forward strand.
ACTTCTAGAGAGGAAGAGTAGCTTGTATTTACAGTACTTTGTTGATCTATTTCTGTTGTTTGGAGCTCAGTCAGGGAAGTTGTAATTCAGAGCAATCAGGGCCTGACTACCGCATTGTAAATCAGCTAACTTACTGCATTTCAACACATTTTGCAATGGTGCAGAGAGAAAAATGTGCAGTTTTATAATGCTATTCTTGAGGCTAAGAGAAAATGTTTCAGTTTTAAAGCTAAATTCCTTCAATTCTACACATTTTCCTATCATATGCTATCTGGGGGCCCCGGGGCATGTGCCCTGCGTGACAGTTTGGTAACCCATGCTGAAAAGTGAAAATAATATTTCCATCATACACTGGGTGATTTGTGGGCTTTTTATTTAGTGAACAAAAAAAGTAGCCTGTGTAGGACAATGATCCAATTTACTCAACACTAGTGCTGTGGCCTGACATAGTTATTTTTCACAATGATGTTCTACTCTTTTATACATTGGCGGTTTTCGGTGACAATGGAGCGCATAATACTCCTCCTGTACAATAGGTCTTACTATTTCACATGGCTATTTTTCCCTTTCCAGGGCCTATTGTGTTAAAACAACAGCCAATCTCATTTCAGCCACTGTGTGAATAGCGACACGGTGTCACTGCTAGGCCCATGCTTTGTTACTTCTGATGTCTGACCAAGACCAGACCAGGCATTGGATGGAAATGTTGCAAGTATTTGTATTATGCTCACTTTTAGATTTCAACTCTTTGAATACGCTAGAATATGTTTTGGGTGTATAACTCGGTGTGACGCTTTCACTATGCACTGGTTTTGTTGGTGGCACTTTTTTTGACAGGTCACTTATTACTTGGTGTTTACTTCAGATTTGTATTAATTTAAGTAGGTAATATGGTAATACTCAGCACTTGATAGATTCTTGGTGTGCTTACTTACATCACTGTGATATCCTATAGGTCTGATGCTTCTCGTCCCCAATGTCAACGTCTAGACGAGCTGCATAGTCTACTGTAGATGTATGTATGTCTGTACAGAGTGCAATGATTTATTATCCCTTGCTGCACTTTCAAGGGACAATCTCACCAGATTATCTGGGTTACAGCCACATCCTGGGTCAATTCCATCCCTACTCTCACCCCAGATTACCACTGCCCCCTTCTCTTTCACAGATCCTGGGTCAGTAATGATACATCCCTACTGTCACCCCTGCTCCTTCACACATACACAGCTTCTAGGTCAGTTATAATGTCCCTGTTGTCACCCCAGATTACCACTCCTTCCCTTTCACACATACATTTCATTTACAGTGGGGAAAAAAAGTATTTAGTCAGCCACCAATTGTGCAAGTTCTCTCACTTAAAAAGATGAGAGAGGCCTGTAATTTTCATCATAGGTACACTTCAACTATGACAGACAAAATGAAGAAAAAAAATCCAGAAAATCACATTGTAGGATTTTTAATGAATTTATTTGCAAATTATGGTGGAAAATAAGTATTTGGTCA
>QNTS01000295.1:883502-902658 GCA_003317085.1 Hucho hucho
TGACCAAATACTTATTTTCCACCATAATTTGCAAATAAATTCATTAAAAATCCTACAATGTGATTTTCTGGATTTTTTTTCTTCATTTTGTCTGTCATAGTTGAAGTGTACCTATGATGAAAATTACAGGCCTCTCTCATCTTTTTAAGTGAGAGAACTTGCACAATTGGTGGCTGACTAAATACTTTTTTTCCCCACTGTATATGCGGATGATACTATTATGTACGCAATTGCCCCGACTACTGACCTGGCTGCGACAAGGCTACAGTCCCATTTTTTAGATGTACAGGAAGCCCTTACTGATTTTAAAATTCATACTTAATACAGGCAAAACTAAATACATGTTGTTTTCAAGTTCTCATAAGATTGTTACAGATGGATTACATCTTCACTCATTGGATGGTTCTATAATTGAACGAAACCCTGCATACAACTACTTTGGTATTTGGATTGACAATGATTTATCGTTCAAAAATATGACTAAGCTTGTTAATAAACTAAGATTTAAAGTGGGCTTTATTTGACAGAAACAGATCTTATCCCTCTCCAGTCAGCAGGAAGCAGATTGTGCAGTCAACCTACCTGTTCTTGATTATGGTGATACTATTTATCACAGTGCATCTGCCTCTACTTTTAAACCCCTGGATGCTGTTTCTCATAGTGCCCTTCATTTTATCACAGGTGACAGTTTTATTACTCATCACTGTATTCTGTACCAAAAAGGTTGGCTGGACCTCTTTGACGTCATGTAGATCACATTATTACGCTGTTTTTGTTTACAAAGCTCTGCTCCACAAACTTCCAACTTACCAAACATCACTGTTAAGATTTAAAAGTTATCAAACCTGTTCACAGGGTTGGTTAACTCTGGAGACTCCTTTGGTTTCTAGGTAGATCAGCCTTTGGTTTCCTTGCGCCTTGCGTGTGGCATGATCTACAATGCACTTTAAAATTGGAGGAATTAGTGCCTCTCATGCATTTGAGACAGTTGTTAGGGGACCTTTTTACTGAAGAATGTGTCTGTGTTTTATGATTGTGTTTATCTTTTTGTGTATTGTTGTGTATAACAACTTGTATATGAATCCGCTCATCATTAAGCTCGAGGCCCTGGGTCTCAACCCCGCCATGTGCAACTGGGTCCTGGACTTCCTGACAGGCCACCCCCAGGTGGTGAAGTTAGGAAACAACACCTCCACTTCGCTGATCCTCAATACAAGGGTGCGTGCTCAGCCCCCTCCTGTACCCCCTGTTCACCCATGACTGCGTGGCCACGCACGGCTCCAACTCAGTCATCAAGTTTGCAGATGACACAACAGTAGGAGGCTTGATTACCAACAATGATGAGACAGCCTACAGAGAGAAGGGGAAGGCCCTGGGAGAGTGGTGCCAGGAAAATAACCTCTCACTGAACGTCAACAAAACAAAGAAGCTGATTGTGGACTTCAGAAAACAGCAGAGGGAGCACCCCCCTATCCACATCGACGGGACTAGAGAAAGTGGATAGCGTACACATCACTGATAAACTTAAATGGCCCACCCAACAGCGCCTCTTCAACCTCAGGAGGCTGAAGAAATTTGGCTTGGCACTGAAAACCCTCACACACTTTTACAGATGCACAATTGAGAGCATCCTGTCGGGCTCTATCACCGCCTGGTACAGCAACTGCACTGCCCTCAACCACAAGGCTCTCCAGAGGGTAGGGCGGTCTGCCTCTACGCATCATTGGGGGCAAACTACCTGCTCTCCAGGACACCTACAGCACCCGATGTCACAGGAAGGCCAAAAAGATTATCAAGGACAATAAACCAACGGAACCACTGCCTGTTCACCCCGCTATCATCCAGAAGGCGAGGTCAGTACAGGTGCATCAAAGCTGGGACCGAGAGACTGAGAAACAGCTTCTATCTCAAGGCCATCAGACTGTTTAATAGCCATCACTAGCACATTAGAGGCTGCTGCCCCATATACATAGACTTGAAATCACTGGCCACTTTAATAATGGATCACTAGTCACTTTAATAATGTTTATATATTTTGCATTACTCATCTCAATGTATATACTGTATTCTATTCTACTGTATCTTAGTCTATGCCACTTTACATTGCTCGTCCATATATTTATATATTTTTAATTCCATTACTTTACTTAGATTTGTGTTTTGTGAAATTGTTAGATATTACTTGTTAGATATTACTGCACTGTTGGAGCTAGAGACACAAGCATTTCGCTACACCCGGAATAACATCTGCTGAACAAGTGTATGTGACCAGTAAAATTTGATTTGCTGTGTAGTTTAATGTGATGATTCTAGTTTGATATGTATTGTGGTGCTATACAGGGCTCATCTGGAAAAGAGACCTTGGTCTCAGCATTGACTCCCTGTCAAAATAAAGGTTAAATAAATAAAAGAAAACACAGACACAGATCCTAGGTCAGTAGTAATATCCCTTATCTCACCCCCATCTAACAATACCACTCCTAATCCTTCACACAGATCCTAGGTCAGCTAATATCCCTTTCCCCGTACTGTACATTATTATGACACCAGGCCCACGAGAAGAAGCCCCATCATACTTCAGCGACTTGTTTTCCTTTTTGCTTCCACCCTTGGGGGAACAGAGAGGGCTTTTCAGTACTGACTGTGACACTTGAACTCTGGGAAAAGGTTATTATAACACAGGGGAATTGGCACACTGCCTATCCCAGCTATCACAGCTCTCTCATTAGATGGTTCGGTTAGAGGGAGGCTATCTGGTGGCGGGGCAGAAATGCAGCGGTTAATTGACAATCATTGTCTACCCCTGAAGGTTAGACACACTAACACTCCAGATGACGCTTTGGTCCACCGTTGGGAATGGGACTTGCTTTTTCACTTACACACCATTTTTAAATACATTTTCCCCTTCCCTTTTAAAGTCAAATGTTTCCTCTTCTTTTAAGTCTGAGATGTTAAATAAATGGTGGTGAGGTTTAGGTTCAGTGATATGGTAGAGTGGCATTGATGTGATAAACAGACTCTCTCTCTCTCTCTTATTTTGGGGTGTTTACGCCTAAACAAACATATTTGCAAATGATGGTAATTGTTTTGGTTAGCGCTCAGTGTGAGCCTGGTATTAAGGGTACCAGCTTGTCTACCCTCTCTCCTTTCTCTCTCTTTTGGCTGAGCTCTCTCTTCTAATATATTTGTTTTCGACGAGGCACGGTTGTGTTTACAGGTACTCAGGGGAGATTTCTGGATGCGATTCAAATCACTCCCCAGTCTGAGTGGGTGCTAAGATACCCGTCACCCGGCAACCACATACAACAGGGAGCCGAGGCGATAATAACTTCCAAAACAGCAGAGTGACAGATGCCTGATGAGAGAGAGAGAGAGAGAGAGAGAGATGTTTAAATGTTTGTTGAAAACACAATTGAAATTCCACTCTCGCACTGTGTATTTTCTGTGTTATTAATTAAGTACCTTAATGTGATTGTTTTAAATTATAATGGTAAAAAATGAACAAAAATTGCTTCTTATCAAGAGCAATTTCTCAATTTTGCTAGGAGTGGTCTGAGTGGGGAGGGGAAAACGGAAAACTAGCTGGCAGAGAGGTTTGGAACTATTTCCTTTTGGTCTATTAACTAATTTACCACCTGGTGATGTCACACGGCAGGCCAAAAGTCCATTCCACCAAACTGTCTGAAACTTCAGGCGTTCTTTTCAAACAGCTCTTACACTAAATGGGCATAATCATAATTTTCACAATTTTATGTTGTTATTCCAACCGCATAGTGTGGAAATATACAGTTGAAGTCGGAAGTTTACATACACCTTAGCCAAATACATTTAAACTCAGTTTTTCACAGTTCCTGACATTTAATCCAAGTAAAAATTCCCTGTCTTAGGTCAGTTAGGATCACCACTTTATTTTAAGAATGTGAAATGTCAGATTAATAGTAGAATGATTTATTTCAGCTTTTATTTCTTTCATCACATTCCCAGTGGGTCAGAGGTTTACATACACTTAATTAGTATTTGGTAGCATTGTCTTTAAATTGTTTAACTTGGGTCAAACGTTTCGGGTAGCCTTCCACAAGCTTCCCACAATAAGTTGGATGAATTTTGGCCCATTCCTCCTGACAGAGCTGGTGTAACTGAGTCAGGTTTGTAAGGCCTCCTTGCTCGCACACACTTTTTCAGTTCTGCCCACAAATGTTCTATGGGATTGAGGTCAGGGCTTTGTGATGGCCACTCCAATACCTTGACTTTGTTGTCCTTAAGCCATTTTGCCACAACTTTGGAAGTATGCTTGGGGTCATTGTCCATTTGGAAGACCCATTTACGACCAAGCTTTAACTTCCTGACTGATGTCTTAAGATGTTGCTTCAATATATCCACATAATTTTCCATCGTCATGATGCCATCATTTCCTCCAAACATAACGATGGTCATTATGGTCAAACAGTTCTATTTTTGTTTCATCGGATTAGAGGACATTTCTCCAAAAAGTACAATCTTTGTCCCCATGTGCAGTTGCAAACCGTAGTCTGGCTTTTTTTATGGCGGTTTTGGAGCAGTGACTTCTTCCTTGCTGAGCGGCCTTTCAGGTTATGTTGATATGGGACTCGTTTTACTGTGGATATAGATACTTTTGTACCTGTTTCCTCCAGCATCTTCACAAGGTCCTTTGCTGTTGTTCTGGGATTGATTTGCACTTTTCGCACCAAAGTACGTTCATCTTGTTTATACTTGCGTACTATTGTTTGTACAGATGAACGTTGTACCTTCAGGCATTTGGAAATTGCTCCCAAGGATGAACCAGACTTGTGGAGGTCTACAATTTTTTGTTCAGAGGTCTTGGCTGATTTCTTTTGATTTTCCCATGATGTCAAGCAAAGAGGCACGGAATTTGAAGGTAGGCCTTGAAATACATCCACAGGTACACCTCTAATTGACTCAAATGATGTCAATTAGCCTATCAGAAGCTTCTAAAGCCATGACATCATTTTCTGGAATTTTCCAAGCTGTTTAAAGGCACAGTCAACTTAGTGTATGTAAACTTCTGACCCACTGGAATTGTGATACAGTGAATTAAAGTGCAATAATCTGTCTGTAAACAATTGTTGGAAAAATGACTTGTGTCATGCACAAAGTAGATGTCCTAACCGACTTGCCAAAACTATAGTTTGTTAACAAGACATTTGTGGAGTTGTTGAAAAACGAGTTTTAATGACTCCAACCTAAGTGTATGTAAACTTCCGACTTCAACTGTACACTCAGTGGCCAGTTTATTAGGTAAACCCATCTAATACCGGGTCAGACCCCACTTTGACTCCAGAACAGCCTGAATTCTTTGGGTCATGGAAACGTTGCTCAATTGGTATCAAGGGACCTAACATGTGCCAGGAAAACATTCCCCACACCATTACATCACTGCCAAAAGCCTGTACTGTTGACACCAGTTATGATGGGGCCATGGATTCATGCTGCTTACTCCAAATCCTGACTCATTCATTAGCATGATGCAACAGGATCTGGGATTTGTTGGACTAGGCAATGTTTTTCCACTCCTCAATTGTCCAGTGTTGGTGATTACGTGCCCACTGGAGCCGCTTCTTCATGTTTTTAGCTGACAGGAGTGAAACCCGGTACGGTCGTCTGCTGCAATAGCCCATCCTTGACAAGGACCGACGAGTGGTGTGTTCCGCGATGGTCACTCGTTTTGCCCATTCTAACATTCAGTCGAACAGTATCTGAATACCTCGATGCCTGTCTGCTTTCTTTATTTGGAAAGCCATGGCCACGTGACTCAATGTCTGTAGGCACAAACCATTTTTGTCAACGGGTTGGTGTACCTGATAAATTGGCCAGTGAGTGTATATATAAAACACAGGAAAATCACTGGGCCTTTAAAAATACAAATTCATATGTGAACATTTATCCAAGTTGTACATGTTATCTTTTCAAAAGGAAAGCTTTGTTTGATATTTGGCTAATATCATTGCTGGTTTTATGCTTATTTGCATGGCGAAGAGGCTTGCTTGTTTATTATTTATTTGCCTGTTGGATGCAGAAGCTGTCCAGGCGCTTAGTCTATTTGCATGCTTTCACTGGATGGATGGGCGTTAGTTAGTAGCACAAGTACCGTTGTGTCCAGGATGCCAGATCCCTTTACAAAATTACTAAGTACTGCTAGAAATTGATGCATCTATACCTGTTTTAATATCATGATTTTCCATTCTGAATTTGTGAATACATTGAAGGAATGCAACTTTTCTCTTTTTAGGTTGAAATCACTCGAAAGATATTTAGACACAAGGAACTGTTTTTATTAAACCCATCCATCGAATTGAATTATCAAACTGGATTGAACTAGTTTTGTTAAGTGATATTTCACTTTCTGATCCACACCTGAGACTGACTGTCCGCCAGCTTGTATTTTGGCTCAACTCTTTTTTTTCCCCCTGAGCTCTGCTCAGCTCAGTACTCTCTGGCCTCTCTCTTTAGACAACATACTCATCACATTACTGGGACATTTAGAGAGCCATGGTAGAAGTCACTGGTGCTTGTTCCAGGATGCTAAATGCTAGTGACAGAAGTTAGAGGAGAGCAGATGAGATTTCCTGATTGGAGAATGAATGCCGGGGCCCTTGCCTAGGCTCTGTCTAATATGGTCACGTAGAGAAATTGATTTTCCTGCAAAATTAATTAATTTTTCATATAGCCCAAAGCTGAAGAGTTTAAAAAGATTGTGCACTTCTCCTATTTCCTCCCTTTAAAAAAATATTTATTGCCTAATCATATTAATACTTTTGCCCTAAGGATGAAAAGATAATTGTACAAATGCATTTGGAAATATGTATCACTGAGTATTTAGGATTAATTTATGGAAATAAGCGCACACCCATACTTCGCGGGCCCAGATGGTCTAATTAGGATTGATATGAGGAATAGATGTAGTGGAATCTGAGTACAAGCATGTCCAAAGAGCAGAAAATTGAAAATGACAAGGCTGGAATCCTTAAAAAGTGTGTAGCGTTGGTTGCCTTTATTTTTTTTCTTCCCTCTCCCTTTCCCTCTCGCACACATACCCTCTGTCTCTCTTACAAACACACACACACACACACACACATACACACATACACACACACACACACACACTTTCTCTGTCTCTCCCCCCCTCTCTCTGTCTAATTCACCGTGGCCGTATCAGGAGTTAATTTTCTCGTCTGACTTGACAGGAAGAAGAACCCATCAGGGATGAAATCTCAGATGGGATTCTGCAAATTTCCTCCTCTTGTTTTTTTCTTTCTCCCCCCTCTTTCTCTTCTCCTCCTCCCCCTCTTCTGCAGAGGGGCTATCAGGGACGACTCTTCTCCTGAATAAACACTCCAATGTTATTCCTGCAGTATCAATGTTTCTATTTTCACCCTGCCCTGGATACTAAGATCATATCCCAAATTGAACCCTATTTTCTATATAGTGCAGTTATTTTGACCAGAGCCCTAATGGGTCCCAAATGGCACCCTGTGTAGACGAGTGTATAAAGGGATTTTTGTGCCATTTGGAACGCATCCTAAGGGTCTTCCCCTCCTTATTAATGTGGAGTGTAATAAGGCAAGAGAATGTCATCTGACAAAAAGGCCCTTTGTGCTGGTTGGAATTCTGTAATTCAGTAATGCCATTTTAATTAAGATAATTTCATTCTGTGTTATTGTGGTCAGAGTAAGCTTGTGCATATAGGGAGGGTGGTAATAATAATTTTTTTGTAAATTAAATGTGAAATTCTCTTGTATCATAGCATAGATCTGTATCTTACTGTACAGGACACTCATTGTCAGCAATCAAATTATTATCATTTGTTATTTACTGGTTTGAGTTATGTCTTGGATGTGCTTACTGCATGTCCACCTTTTTCCCACTACTTTACTCAAATATCAGGTGATTTTGGCTGTTAGGTGGTTTTGATTTTAGGGCGGTATTCAATGGTAATTGTTGGAAATTACCTTTAAATTGTGCGTTGTCCAAATCTGCAATTAGGTCAGGAAATTAGTGAAGGACAAGGCAAACTCCTCCTACTCAATCATAACACTATGAGCCCCCCCCCCGCTTGAAATAAATATATACTTTCATAATTCATATCTCGAAATTCATAACATAATTGTAGAGATTATTTATATTTTTTGGGGCCTATTTATAACTCACTCGTCATCACAAATTGTAAGCTACGGTGCCTCCTAAAGACATGATTGACTTCGGGAAAAGAGGGTGGGCGATCAGCTGACCATTGATGATTGATGTAAATCTGCTAGTTAGCTAGCTCGATTTCTTTTGCGGATTGTGATTTACCTCTGTCGTTCTGCCTCTCTCTGCTGCGCATATCAGCCAACCAGATTGTATTTTGATGATGATGTATGCTAAATCAATTGTTAATCAAATGTTATGCTGCTGTGGCAGTACTGTTGATATTTAAACTAGGTAGCTAGCTACACACTTCACCGGTGACTGCATCTCTCAAGACATGCACAATCTTCACACTGGTCAGACTAGGAAAAAGGTGCAACCCTCCGCGTGCGAGCTCCGTACAGGGCAGATCAACAGGCTCAACCAACGGACAGGGTGGGGTTGGTGAATTTGATGACAACTTGCGGGCAGTGGGTTCCGAGAGACAAAGACAAAACATTATAAAAACATTTATAATTTTCTTTTATAAAAAAACAAAAAAACATTTTGGGGGAAATTATACCACCACCAAAAGAGCACTTTGGAGACTGGAAGGTTAAAGGGGCCTGTGCTCACAGGTAGAGCCATATCAGTGCACATGCCTGATGAGCCATCTAACTGTCCTAGTAAAGTGGCTGCGGTTCTGGAGACTTGTGTCTGAGGCCAGCTCTCGACCCTAACACGCAAATATAGAAAATGCTCTGTAGGCTACAGTCAGAGATGGCGAACCGATTTTTTGGGGACTAATTTATACATGTTTCTGCTTATAATTTACGATATTTTGGTAGGCTTTGTTAGTCAGCTTGTCTATAATCAGATACACATGCAGCTTCTCTTCTATTATTATATGTTGCCTTTGAAGACTAAATACACCCTTAATCACCAGAATGTAATACATTTTAGAATGAATGCTTCAATCTAGTTGACATCAGTAAGTTCTCTGTCATATCTGCTTCTTTCGTGGAGCAAAGACGTTTAGGGACCATTTAGAAAGTGCATTTTTTTTTATCCAAATGACATCAGGTTGACCGGTTGTAAGGAAATAGAAAGCTTTGAAAATGACCCAACATGTTTCTGATAAGATTTCAGTTTGGCTTGGATGCATATTTTATGTGGTTGAAATACTATCATCTTTTATGATGCTGATAAAGATTGTACCTCTACAGATGGTCCCTAACTGTGCATTCAAATAAATCTGATTTCTGTTCCCGAGTGAAAATGTACATTTGGTGTATCAATTTACTGCAAGAAATGCTTAATTCTGAAGGAGATAATATAAAGACTGCCCCATAGTAATGAACATGTAGGAGTCGGGGACGAGACAGACAGGCAGGCAGCGTTTCTCAGCCAGTCTAAATCATGAATCAGCTGAAATGTCAATTGAAAAAAGGTTGAACAAAACAAAGTGCAGCTAGTTTGCAGTCTTTCCAGCTTCAGTTTGAAGTGATTGTGTTAGCTGTGTTGTTGGCTAGCTCCTCTGAACAACAGTGTCCTAAAGAGAGAGCACATTTTCTATGCCAGGCGAAATCGTGCCTCATTAGCTCATTGTTATGGATGTATCCAAATAAATGTCACTAGAAAACAGCTTGAACAAATGCAGCTACTGTTGTTATTCTGTCAGCACTGTTTGCTGCGACTGTAAGTTAGCCGTAGATGGCTGGCTAGCTAGCTAGCAAGCAAGGGATAAGAACGTTGCCAGCCAGTATGGCAATGGAACATTTAGAACGAACGACTGGGTCACGTCCATAGATGCAGAACAAAAAGCCTGAACGACTGGGTCTCGTCTCTGGCAACCGAACCAATAGAACGAACGACCAGCCGGCTTGGGTAGCAACCCTAGATTTGTTTCAGGTCTATATCTTGTGGAAGGATGAAATAGTATGAATACATTTTTATAGTATGAAATAGTATGAATATTCTTTTTTAATGAAAATATGTTAATCATTATTTGAATATCTTGGTAACAGTTGTATACAAGTGAAAATATATCCTCCAAACACTGGCTTCTCTGGCATTACCATTTAAGTATCTCTATGGAACCTTGGAGTCTTTTACCACACACTACAGATTCTCCTGCCAGCAGCTTCCATAGAGAATCATCATCTCCACAAAACAAAACATTATTTGTGAACGTCATTAGTTAACACGCAAATTGACTTGAATAAACTGTTTTGAATCTGCGGTCTAGGCGGATTTGTGTCTTCACTCTTCACATTAATAGCTTTGTGGGCGCTTTTCTTCTTTTTTTTTTTTCTTGTTTTCCTTCAGGAGGTATTGAGTGGGCAGATCCTTTGAACAACCATAGAATGTGGTGCTGGTCTCAAGTGTCATTAGCTCCAGGCCTTTTCCATACGAGTGCCAGGTAAAGATTAAATAACAATCAGGGGCTTTAATAGATACTGTTGGAGGCAGTGGAACCTGAAGCTAACAACAGAAGAAGGAGAGGAGAGGGCAGAAAACTATGTAATCTACTATGTTTTCACTGAGCCTTAAAAATGTGTTTGTTTCAAAGTAGTGGAATAGAAATGTAGAACTAGACTTGGCTCATACACCAATTTCAAATCTCTTCATTGTTTAGCAGCAAATCAAATCCTGGATGAAAGTTTTGAGATAAACATTTTTTTATAAAAAATTATAGTTGGATACCAACATTTACACCAAAACACAGCACTGATAACAAGTAAACGTCCAATGGGTTACAATGCTCCAAATGCACAGTATGCGACAAACAACATGTACGAATTATAATTAGGAAAATGTTCACATCTGCAGCCAGTCAGTGATGTTTTCCATACAGCTAGCTATCACCCAAAGCTGCCTCCCGACCCCACAAGGGACACCTGTAGCTAATATGAACAGGGCATCCAAATACCGGGTCAACACATTTTCACCTATCATTGACTCTTTCTTTCTTTCTCTCTCTCTCTCGCTCTCTCTATTTCTCTATTTACAGTATCTCTCTCACTCGGTCTCTCTGTCTTTCTTGTCTTCTCCTCTCTTTCTCCCCTGTAGGAGTGTCACTTTGTTGTTTTAACTGCAAACCCTTTTTAGGAAACGCCTGTGCCACCACTACAGTACAGTAACCATGGCGCCCGGCTATTATTACCCTCCTCTTAAAGAGTGACAGTCGGGTCCTCGGAGACGTGACACCCAACTCTGCTGGAGGAACTCTATAGAGTTGTGTCATCCCACACCTCCTTGGCCAATCAGATATGAGGATTCATGCTACTGTACACCTGGTTGGATAGACGGTGCACAGAAAATGTGTTCTTTAGTTTAAATTGGTCAAATGACTACATTTCATTCAACATACTGGTATTAGTTATGGAAAAATGTGATGTGTGTGTGTGTGTGTGTGTGTGCGTGCTTTTGACAGTAATCACTAATATCCTATGTACAGTATATTATAGGCTGTTGAAGTTGGTCCCTACCTGTGCCTACTGTGTGTGTTCAACATAAACGGTCAGTAGCTCGTTTTCCTGGTATTTCACAGTAGAGCAGAAAACACACAGTGATGCATGTTGGCTCTGGAAATTAACAGGGTTATGAAAATACACTGCCTTTTGGCTGAAATGGTCCACATTTAATGGTTTGCGACTTTCACATTAGGAATGCGTGTTTGTGTGTCTGCGTGACACCCCTCAACCCACAACTTCATAGAGATTTATTGCATGATTGACAATTATAAGAAGCTGACCCAGTTCTTAGTAATGGAACAAAAATGTTTTTTTATCCGACGGCATTGCACTCTGTTGTGTTGTACATTCGGCTAACCTCTTTGGAAGAAGGAGGGCTTCTGTGGTCCATGCAATTAAATACTTTTTTCCTTCTCCCTTCAAACAATTGAAACTCATACGTTTTCGCAATGGCTTGATATATTTTGCATAGCATCGTATTGCACAGTATGTCTGTTTTCAGGCACATTAAAAAATGGCTTTTCTAACCCCATTAACCCTTTAGATCCCAATAGAATTCTAGAATGCTGCTGTAGATTACTGAGAATTTTCAAGATAAAGCTAAAGCTAAACAAACAGACATACAGCGCCTTCTGAAAGTATTCAGACCCCTTGACTTTTTCCATATTTTGTTACGTTACAGCCTTATTCCAAAATGGATTAAAAAAAAAATTCCTCATCAATCTACACACAATACCCCATAATAACAAAGCAAAAACAGGTTGCAAATGTATAAAAAAACTAACTGATATCACATTTACATACGTATTCAGACCCTTTACTCAGTACTTTGTTGAAGCACCTTTGGCAGAGATTACAGCCTTGAGTCTTCTTGGGTATGACACTACAAGCTTGGCACACCTGTATTTAGGGAGTTTCTCCCATTCTTCTCTGCAGATCCTCTCAAGCTCTGTCAGGTTGGATGGGGAGCGTCGCTGCACATCTATTTTCAGGTCTCTCCAGAGATGTTCGTTCGGTTTCAATTCCGGGCTCTGGCTGGGTCACTCAAGGACATTCAGAGACGTGTCCCAACGCCTGCATTGTCTTGGCTGTGTGCTTAGGGTCGTTGTCCCTTTGGAAGTTGAAACTGCCACTGAAAAACATCCCCATAGCATGTGGCTGCCAACACCAAGCTTCACTGTAGGGATGGTGCCAGGTTTCCTGGCACTTGGCATTCAGGCCAAAGAGTTCAATCTTGGTTTCATTAGACCAGAGAATCTTGTTTCTCATGGTCTGAGAGTCCTGTCATGTGCCTTTTACTGAGGAGTGGCTTCCGTCTGGCCTCTACCAATAATGTCTCAACCTGTTTTCGCTTCATCATTATGGGGTATTGTGTGTAGATTTATGAGAATTTTTATTTATTTATTCAATTTCATGATTTGGCTGTAACATAACAAAATGTGGAAAAAGGAGGGGTCTGAATGCACGGTAGCTCAAAAACAAAGAACAAATTACAGTTACAAGTTAACTTAGAGCACAAACTTTCATCTCTGTAAAGACGCTCACTATCAAAAAAAAAACTGTTAAGAATCAATGCAACAAAACACTTTAATTATTGTACATTTCACCAAATTACTTACTAAAAGTAAAAGGGAGGAGAAGACAATATATTATACTCTATTTACATATACGTATTCAAAAATGTATAAAAAAAATATAGAAATAATTTCATAACCCACACAAAGTATGCTATTGGATTGGCTAAGATTCTTTATTCTGTTACAATGTAAAAACTACTATTCAGATAACCTCTATCAATACAATGTAGTAAAAAGCAGGCCTGACACAAAATGTAGAAATAGTACTTTGACAACAATTTAGTGAATGCAACAATATTAGGCAGAGAAAGATTCAAAGAAAAAATCTAAATATACACTACATGACCAAAAGTATGTGGACACCTGCTAGTCGAACATATCATTCCAAAATCATTGGCATAATTATGGAGTAAGTCCCCCTTTTGCTACAGCTTCCGTTCTTCTGGGAAGGCTTTCCATAAGATGTTGGAACATTGCTGCGGGGACTTGCTTCCCTTCAGCCACAAAAGCATTAGTGAGGTCGGGCACTGATGTTGGGCGATTAGCCCTGGCTCACAGTCGGCTTTCCAATTCATCCCCAATTTGTTTGATGAGGTTGAGGTCAGGGCTCTGTGCAGGCCAGTCAAGTTCTTCCACACTGATCTCGACAAAACATTTCTGTATCGACCTCGCTTTGTGCACAGGGGCATTGTCATGCTGAAACAGAAAGGGCTTTCCCCAAACTGTTGCCATAAAGTTGGAAGCACAGAATCATCTAGAATGTCATTGTATGCTGTAGCGTTAAGAGTACCCTTCACTGGAACTAAGGGGCCTAGCCCGAACCATGGAAAGCAGCCCAGACCATTATTCCTCGTCCACCAAACTTTACAGTTAGCACTATGCAATGGGCAAGTATCTTGTGCTCTCCCTCTTCCTCCTCATCTCCCTCATCTCCCTCTTCCTTCCCTCAGGGTACTGCACATCTCAAGTAAAGGGAGGGAGAGGGGGAGGGAGGGAGGCCATACAGACGTGTGCTAGTTAGACAAACTGGTAGATTCCATAGGTTATCTATCATCCTATCTGGTAGTGCCTGTCTAGAGCTCTAAGAGGACAGACATTTGACTATTTGACTCGTTGGGAAGGTGGTAGCATCCTATTAAGGTGCTACGTTGAAAGTCACTGAGCTCTTCAATAAGGCCATTCTGCTGACAATGTTTGTCTATGGAGATTGAATGGCTGTGTGCTCGATTTTACACCTGTCAGCAATGGGTGTGGCTGAAATAGCTGAATCCACTAATTTGAAGGGGTGTCCACATACATTTGTATACAGTATATAGTGTACCAAGTATTAGCTAGAGACAGTTATAGAGAGAAGATTAAAAAAACACAACTGTTCAGTTTTAAAACATTAACAATTTGCCTATAAGATTCGTAGGACAAATTCATGTCACACTGTCAATTGAGTATTTGCATTTAGCCTACAACATGTCATGGAACTTCTGGAAGCACGGCACCATCCTGCAAAATGGCACAGAACATGTAGAGCACCCAAAGGAGATTTCTACACAACTCCCACTCTTTGCCCTTCGTGCAATCCGGATCACACAACACACCCTCTTTTGTGCCCTTCGAACTTCACCAGGGAGTGGCCTGCTTTCAAATGATGAGTTACAACTCTGTCCACAACCCCTGGTGCCACACTCGTAGCTCCCCGCTTCCTGCCACTGTAGCCATGACAAAGCGAATGCACAAATTGTATTTTGAATGCCTTCAGGGTCACGCGCCTGCGGTTTCTGGGAAGGGGCCTTTGCAGGGTTCCTCACATAATGTAAGCATTGATAATAGCAATTTTGAGTATCCCCCAAAACACATACTTCCACAATTTCCTGTGTGTCCAACATTGTAGTGGCTCCTGAGCTGGTCGAAATGGTCAACCCCAACTATTTCGTTTTTATAATCCAGGACCAGCTCCGGAACAGGTATGAGTTCATTCTGCCTGTATTTTGATACGGGTTTACGGTGTCATTCCCTGACCTGTTAGAACATAGAAAGTACACATCTCGTTTGTCCCTCTAGCGGCACGCCATAACATCATCCGCAGACCATTTTAGACTCTGACCTCTGTGGAGCTTGCCCTCCATAATGGACTTAGGGAAATTCTTCCTTCCTATTGTGCCTTACTGTGCCACAATAGTATGTGTCAGCATCAAGAAGAGATATGTATAAAGAAAAGTGGTCAGAATCAACATGGTGATGTGCCAAGAGAGCCCCTCATTACAACTCTTTAGGCTTAGCAGAGCTCAGTTGCTTGATCCCCTCCACCCCCAACCTGTGTACACACAAAGCAAGGCAGTAGCCAGTCAAGGAGTCACAGAGAGACCATATTTTTTATCCCCCACTTTACAGTTTTTGGGGGGGCATATACAGTACTTCTTCCACAGTAGTCTACCATCAAATGTTATCATAAGTTCATCCACTGAGAGGGCTTGCCATGGGTGAAGTAGTTTGGGGAAATTCTCTTGCAGTATTTTGATTAAAGGCTAAGTTGTCTGTCACATTGGCTGAATTTGGATCGGAGAAGGCATGTATCTACTTAGCAGCTCAAAGAGGTTGTGTGGCATTTTACTTGCGGTGTACGGTACTCTGAGGGCAGTAGTTGATGAGAGAGGGTAGGCGGTGGATGCCCATGAGGATGCCCATGAGAATATTGATTCTAATGAAGCATTTCATCTCATCTTCAAACGTGTTAAACCATGATTGGGAGTCATTGGATGTGGTGGCGGACAGGTTCGTGTTAAACACCAGATCAGAAAAAAAATTATTATGACTTTGGTACTACTTTCAAAAACAACTGCCACTGTCACTTTAGGCCAAGGCTGTGTGGTGTAAGGGTGGATGGTGGGACTTGGGGCAGACGCACTCCACGGAAACGTAGGCTGCGCTGTTGCCCCCATAGATACCCTTTTCTTGTGGGCTCTCCCTCTTCCTTCTCATCTCCCTCTGCCTCTTCCTCCTCCTCTCCCTCTCCTAATTCCTCTTCCTCTCCATGCTCCTCTTCCTCCACTCCCTTCTCCCTCCACAACTATCCCTCCAATCCTCTCCAACTCCTCCCCCTTGTCTTCTGCTGCTAGCTAGCTATTGTTAGCAACGTTGGGTGAGTGAGGGCTAGCAAACAATGTAAAAAAGTATAATTTCGTATTCGAAAAACCAGGCTCTGCATTTCAGGAATCACAGTAGCATATACCTCTGGTGCACTGTTAAATTATTTAGCCATTTAAACTATTTGTTTTTGGATTCGTTTTCGTAATGCCTTCAATGGCTTCACAATGTTTCAAACGTTAGCTTGTTGGAGGTGTTGGACTTGACAACAGTTGCTATCAATAGGAGCGCTGCGATTGGTTGCTCAAAATTCTGGGGCGGGGCTTAGTGAAGGGTCAGTTGTAGTCAGGAACATAATTTCTCTCTCCCTCTCACCTTGTCTCTCTCTCTCTCCCTCCCTCTTTCTTTTTCTCAACCATACACATCCCAATATACACACCCCAATATACACACACACACACACACACACACACACACACACACACACACACACACACACACACAGTATCATCATGATCTATACAGCACTTTGAATCGAACAATCAAAATTATTTCATGAATCCCTTAGTGGCCAGATTGTTTCTCAGTTCATGGTGTGCATATGTATATCAGACTGATGTATATTCAGACAGCACAAAAAAGACGTTCATGAATTTGTTCATAGATGGGTCAGATTATAACCATAAGTGGCACAGCGGTCTAAGGCACTGCATCTCAGTGCTTGAGGTGTCAATACAGATACCCTGGTTTGAATCCAGGCTGTATCACAACCGGTCGTGATTGGGAGTCACATAGGACGGCGCACAATTGGCCCAGCGTCGTCTGGGTTTGAAGCTCCAGACAAACCGTTATTGTGCAGACGTTGCTTCCAGAGGAACTGGGTAGTGAGTATTGCAACCAAGGACAGACGATTTTTATGCAGTACACACTTCAGCAGTTGGCGGTTCCGTTCTATGAGCTTGTGTGGCTTACCACTTCGCGGCTGAGCCGTTGTTGCTCCTAGACGTTTCCACTCACAATAACAGCACTTACAGTTGACCGGGACATCTCTAGCAGGGCAGAAATTTGACAAACTGATCCTATGACGGTGCCTCATTGAAAGTCACTGAGCTCTTCAGTAAGGCCATTCTACTGCCAATGTTTGTCAATGGAGATTGCATGGCTGTGTGCTCAGTTTTATACACCTGTCAGCAACTGGTTTGGCTGTAATAGCCGAATCCACAAATGTGAACGGATGTCCACATACTTTTGTGTATGTACAGTGAGGGGAAAAAAGTATTTGATCCCCTGCTGATTTTGTACGTTTGCCCACTGACAAAGAAATGATCAGTCTATAATTTTAATGGTAGGTTTATTTGAACAGTGAGAGACAGAATAACAACAAAAAAAATCCAGAAAAACGCATGTGAAAAATGTTATAAATTGATTTGCATTTTAATGAGGGAAATAAGTATTTGACCCCCTCTCAATCCGAAAGATTTCTGGCTCCCAGGTGTCTTTTATACAGGTAACGAGCTGAGATTAGGAGCACACTCTTAAAGGGAGTGCTCCTAATCTCAGTTTGTTACCTGTATAAAAGACACCTGTCCACAGAAGCAATCAATCAGATTCCAAACTCTCCACCATGGCCAAGACCAAAGAGCTCTCCAAGGATGTCAGGGACAAGGTTGTAGACCTACACAAGGCTGGAATGGGGGCTACAAGACCATCGCCAAGCAGCTTGGTGAGAAGGTGACAACAGTTGGTGCGATTATTCGCAAATGACAGTTATTTTGTGTTTTGTTCCAATCTCCCTCGGCCTGGGGCTCCATGCAAGATCTCATCTCGTGGAGTTGCAATGATCATGAGAATGGTGAGGAATCAGCCCAGAACTACATGGGAGGATCTTGTCAATGATCTCAAGGCAGCTGGGACCATAGTCACCAAGAAAACAATTGGTAACACACTACGCCGTGAAGGACTGAAATCCTGCAGCGCCCGCAAGATCCCCCTGCTCAAGAAAGCACATATACATGCCCGTCTGAAGTTTGCCAATGAACATTTGAATGATTCAGAGGACAACTGGGTGAAAGTGTTGTGGTAGGATGAGACCAAAATGAAGATCTTTGGCATCAACTCAACTCGCCGTGTTTGGAGGAGGAGGAATGCTGCCTATGACCCCAAGAACACCATCCCCACCATCAAACATGGAGGTGGAAACATTATGCTTTGGGGGTGTTTTTCTGCTAAATGGACAAGACAACTTCACCGCATCAAAGGGACAATGGACGGGGCCATGTACCGTCAAATCTTGGGTGAGAACCTCCTTCCCTCAGCCTTGGCATTGAAAATGGGTCGTGGATGGGTATTCCAGCATGACAATACCCCAAAACACATGACCAAGGCAACAAAGGAGTGGCTCAAGAAGAAGCACATTAAGGTCCTAGAGTGGCCTAGCCAGTCTCCAGACCTTAATCCCATAGAAAATCTGTGGAGGGAGCTGAAGGTTCGAGTTGCCAAACGTCAGCCTCAAAACCTTAATGACTTAGAGAAGATCTGCAAAGAGGAGTGGGACAAAATCCCTCCTGAGATGTGTGCAAACCTGGTGGCCACCTACAAGAAAGGTCTGACCTCTGTGATTGCCAACAAGGGTTTTGCCACCAAGTACTAAGTCATGTTTTGCAGAGGGGTCAAATACTTACAGTGGGGCAAAAAAGTATTTAGTCAGCCACCAATTGTGCAAGTTCTCCAACTTAAAAAGATGAGAGAGGCCTGTAATTTTCATCATAGGTACACTTAAACTATGACAGACGAAATGAGAAAAAGAAATCCAGAAAATCACATTGTAGGATTTTTAATTTATTTATTTGCAAATTATGGTGGAAAATAAGTATTTGGTCA
>QNTS01000295.1:903197-915220 GCA_003317085.1 Hucho hucho
TGACCAAATACTTATTTTCCACCATAATTTGCAAATAAATAAATTAAAAATCCTACAATGTGATTTTCTGGATTTTTTTTCCTCATTTTGTCTGTCATAGTTGAAGTGTACCTATGATGAACATTACAGGCCTCTCTCATCTTTTTAAGTGAGAGAACTTGCACAATTGGTGGCTGACTAAATACTTTTTTGCCCCACTGTATTTCCCTCATTAAAATGCAAATCAATTTATAACATTTTTCACATGTGTTTTTCCTGATTTTTTTGGTTGTTATTTTGTCTCTCACTGTTCAAATAACCCTACCATTAAAATGATAGAGTGATCATTTCTTTGTCAGTGGGCAAACGTACAAAATCAGCAGGGGATCAAATACTGTATAGTGTAGCTGTCATCTGGATTCACCTGTTTAGTCTATGTTATGGAGCAGGTATCCTTAATGTTTTGTACACTCAGCGTATATCTGCTGTTTACTTATTTCACTCACCTCGACATCATCATCGCTTTCAAATCCAAGGACGTGTCCAAATCTGTATCACCAACCAACATAGATACAGCCTCTTCCACAGTGAAAAGTCGTGGCCACTTCAGTGCTGTCATTTTGAGCAATACGACAACAGGTTGTTAGCAAGTAAATTTTGTGATATTGACACAGATATTATTGTTAGAAAAACAAGGTGTTTCGCGGCCGCTATAGTAATTTAAAGAAAGGCCGTCAACGGCCGCTGTGGAATCTAAAGTTAAGCGATATAAGGTGTCCAAGTGGATTTTGCTCTCTGGTAGGCATTTTTTTTATGGATGTGCTTTAACTTCCTGTCTTTATAGAATGTATTTTTAGCACATTTTCGATACAGCACGTCTTCTGCGTGTGAGCAGTAGTTAGCCATTTCTCAAACGCTTGGTTCAACAATCACCAAATGATTAACCACCAATGCCCCACCATCATATTTTGGTCATAGTCAAATCACAATTTACATTTTTATTTTATTCATTCGTTATTTTACCAGGTGAGTTGACTGAGAAGACTTAACAAACACAATAAATGTGACTCGTTTCAGGAAACTGGGTATATGTCTCACGTCACTACTTCACAGGAGCGTAAACTTCATTGGAACATAAACATTACATTTTTATCAAAATGCGTTTTTGGGCAGAAATGCCTTCTGAAATATGTGAACTTTCATGTGCCTTAATAACAAACTTGTATTCCATCCATGAATACGAATAAACTTGTTAAATTACGAGCTTAGTTAGCTTAGCCATGTAGAAAGACAGGAACCTTCCCGCTAGCCATGATTGGCTGAGAAAATGGATGGGCTGGACATACAGAGAGAATTTGAATTGTTCTGCCATGTAGCATGCTTCTGTCTAACGTGAGCTGTTGAGTATGTGTTGACAGTCCTTTCTACAGCGCCATTTTTGAAAGATATAACGTTAGCCATCGAGAACGACAAAAGTTTTCCTACTTTTGTCAACTACG
Source organism: Hucho hucho (assembly GCA_003317085.1). Classification (NCBI taxonomy): domain Eukaryota; kingdom Metazoa; phylum Chordata; class Actinopteri; order Salmoniformes; family Salmonidae; genus Hucho; species Hucho hucho. The sequence goes on from QNTS01000295.1 coordinate 904,676, forward strand.
TTGATGTAGCTACAAACAAAACGGAGTTAAATAGTTCCAGTCTGCTGTGAAGTGTTCATCCATGTATACGTGTAAGAGTCTAGCTCTAGCTTAGTCAGAAAGTCATTTTTATTGCAAGTTAAAGTGTACTGTTATTTAGATAGTTATGTGTATGATCTGTGTAGTAATATGATTTGAATCAGAAATCCGTTTACATTGCTAGTTATAGCCTAATGTTAGTTAGTTAACATTGAACCTAGTTTGTTAGCTTTAGCTACCTGCTGATTCATACTACAGCTACGACTGTTTGTGTTGGCAGTAGTATGAGTTGGGATTATGCCGGTTCATTGTTTATCTAGCTAGACTCCACTTCGCATTGATTATTACATGACCCATCAAATTAGCCATGTATTTCTGGTGGTGATTACGGCCTCTATTTTATTTCTTGAAGATGTCTAGACAATAGTGACCCATCCACTTACCTAGATTTGACTTGGGGGTGGTTATAGCATTTCCTTCATATGATCCATCAATTTAGACAAGTGTGTCGGGTAAGCGGCATCTAATAATAACATATTTGTACAATATTTTTATCTGGACACTTTCTGTTTTTGATTTTGCTACTATGCAAGTAATCGTTTACACCTTCTGTATCCTGTGCACGTGACAAATAAACATCGATTTTATTTGATATAAGGTGTGTTTACCACATGGCCTCACATGTTATTCGTTAAAGAGATGGGTGGGGTTAATGCTTAAGAGGGTGTGAACGATGCTGAATGGGTGTAGACAAAGGAGCTGTCCAGTAGGTGTACCAAAATATTAATGTGCCATTTTTTCAAAAGTGGGGTTACAAGTTTATCAACTTTCAAAGCAGAATTACTTTCCCTTTGTTCCTCAACTGCAGTGTATGATTGACCATTTTCTAGCTCTGAGTCACAAATAAACAAAATTAGATCAGGCAATCATAAGGCAGGCAATCATAAGAAACAAATACATTCTTATTTAAAATGGTCCTCACCAATTCATCAATAGTTTTGCGAACTCTGTCGACCATTACACAAGCAAGGTGCAAAATAGCTAAAGGCAGATTTACCCAAAGGGATCTCCAGAGTTAGCCATCCCTGAGACCGCGTCTGATAGCTTGTATTTCTGTAGGTTAACAAAGAAGTGAGATACGGTGGTGGCTTATGCAAGAGTGCTTTATAAACAAATAGTGTGCAATGCATCGATCTTCAAGACTTCAAAAAGGGCCAGCCTACTTTCTGATAACTCCCAAGTAGAACATATACACCGCATTTAAACTATTGTGATTTTTTTCACTATCCCTTCAGTGGTGGCTAATATCTCTACCGATTCTTCCACGTGAAATATGACCTGTCAATTCTCTCTCTTTCGCTCTCCCCCTTTTCTCTTTCTCTCTCTCGGCCCAGTGAAGCCTGTATTACTACCACTGTGAGTGGGAAGAACCTCTCTCTCCAGGCTCTCCTGGGACTCCTGCTTGACTGGCCTCACAAATGATACAAGCCAGGGTTTTAGTTGGGAGTTAATATCCTGCAAAATTGTCCTGCGCTGGCCCCAGTAAAATGGGGATGATTAAACGACACGATCATATCAATAACATTTTTCTCTGACTAGTGGGTGTTAAGTGTCGCGCCGGTGCAGTCCTTCTCCCAAGGTTGCTATTAAACAGAGAATAGGGATTCATAAGGTGGGGGCGAGGGGGTGTTACTGAGCTACGGTGTATGTGTGTGCGTGAATGCGTGTCGGTGCGTGCATGCGTTCGCTGCTGTGTTCAGTGCTCTGTTTCATAGGTTTAGTGAAAGTTCTGAAGGAGATCTTCAGAGCTTCATCCATTTGATCCTTTTTTCTTTCAAAAGATAAAACGTCATGTTTCTCCATATCCTGGACAGGAGATGAAAGGTGGTGCAATAAAGCAAAGATAGCTTTTTTTGTCTAGCAATGACCTCTCACTCTTGGCCTTTGAAATGCCACTGTAGGACTGTGAGATGATTCCAGACACACTGATCTAATTGCTAGGATCAGACATCCATTGGTACTGGCTGTTCCATAGGAAATCATCCACCTTGAGTTTTGTTACAATTAGATAATGTACAAAATCAAAGTGGTCATAAACACAGCGAAGGCACCAGCCAAAACACAGCGAAGGTTGGTCACCAGTATCCAAAACACAGTGAAGGCACCAGCAAAAGCACAACTAAGGCACCACGAAAACACAGTGAAGTAACCAGCAAAAACACAGTGAAGACTGGTGTGCTGGGGACCAGCATGACCAGCCTATGCAATGGTGACGTTCCATGTCATCTAATTTGCAGTCACGCTGCACAGATTTCATGCTGCCAGAATAGGTGTTTCATGTCTTAGGAACCACATTCATATGATATAGCAATACCAATAAAAATATCAGACAAAGAGCTTCAGGGAAATAAAATCAGGTCTACAGTACCCTTTTCACCATCAGACTGAATAGACGGACAGGCTGGGATAGCACATAGCAGAGCATAGATAATCTGGCTGTAAAGAGTTTGGCAAACTTTAGGAATGTTTTTACATCAATGGCCACCAAGCATGGAAACTCTTGAGTCAAGATTGAGAAGTTGCTCTGGTCTATGATTCTCTACGGCTGTTAGAGGCCACTATGCGGGTCAGGTCGGGTCTGCTGACAGCCCCTTGGCACTGTTATCTCAGCAGAAAGCAACAGTAGGAGAAACAGAGAATGGGAAGGGAAGGGAGGGGTAGGAGGAGAGTAGGGAGGATGCACTAGTAGAAGATTAGGACTCACCCCCAGGCCGTTGGGTTCCCAGGGCAAGCACAGACCAGGGCTAGATGGACACACACACACACACACACATACATACACATGTACATACAGTACATACATACATACATACATACATACATACATACATACATACATACATACATACATACATACATACATACACACAGTGTGCATTCAGAAAGTATTCAGACCCCTTCACTTTTTCAAAATGTTGTTACGTTACAGCCTTTTTCTAAAATGGATTAAATAAAACAATCTACACACAATACCCCATAATGACTCAACATTGAGCTCAAGTGCATCCTGTTTCCATTGATCATCCTTGAGATGTTTCTACAACTTGATTGGAGCAAACCTGTGGTAAATTCAATTGATTGGACATGATTTGGAAAGGCACACAACTGTCTATATAAGGTCCCACAGTTGACAGTCCATGTCAGAGCAACAACCAAACCATGACGTCGAAGGAATTGTCCGTAGAGCTCTGAGACAGGATTGTGTCAAGGCACAGATCAGGGGAAGGGTTCCCAAAAAATTCTGCAGCATTGAAGGTCCACAAGAACACAGTGACCTCCATCATTCTTAAATGGAAGAAGTCTGGATCCACCAAGACTCTTCCTAGAGCTGGCCGCCGGGCAAATTGAGCAATCGAGGGGGAAGTGCCCTTTGTCAGGCATGTGACCAAGAACCCGATGGTCACTCTGACAGAGCTCTCGAGTTCCTCTGTGGAGATAGGAGAACCTTCCAGAAGGACAACCGTCTCTGCAGCACTCCACCAATCAGGCCTTTATGGTAGAGTGGCCAGACGGAAGCCACTCCTCAGTAGAAGGCACATGACAGCTCACTTGGAGTTTGCCAAAAGGCACCTAAAGGATTCTCAGACTATGAGAAACAAGATTCTCTGGTCTGATGAAACCAAGATTGAATTATTTGGCCTGAATGCCAAGTGTCACATCTGGAGGAAACCTGGCACCATCCCTACAGTGAAGCATGGTAGTAGTGCAGCATCATGCTGTGGGGATGTTTTTCAGTAGCAGGGACTGGGAGACTATTTAGGATCGAGGGAAAGATGAATGGAGCAAAGTACACAGAGAATTATTTGATGAAAACCCGCTCCAGAGCGCTCAGGACCACGGACTAGGGTAACGGTCCACCTTTCAGCAGGGTAATGACCCTAAATACACAGCCAAGACAATGTAAGAGTGGCTTCGGGACAAGTCTCTAGATGTCCTTGAGCAACCCAGCCAGAGCCCAGACTTGAACCTGATCAAACATTCTGGAGAGACTTGGAAATATCTGTGCAGCAATGCTCCCCATCCAACCTGACAGAGCTTGAGAGGATCTGCAGAGAACAATGGGAGAAACTCCCTAAATACAGGTGTGCCAAGCTTGTAGCGTCATGCACAAGACCACTTGAGGCTTTAATCGCTGCCAGTACTTTAACAAAGTACTGAGTAAAGGGTCTGAATACGTATGTAAATGTAATATTTTTTTGGGGGGGTCTGAATACTTTCCGAATGCTCTATATACACTGAATGTAAAAAACATTATGAACAGCTGCTCTTTCCATGACATAGACTGACCAGGTGAATCCAGGTGTAAGCTATGCTCCCTCATTGATGTTACCTGTTAAATCCACAATCAGTGACTTTGAGGTGAATCCTCTTCACTTCATTTGCATCCTGTAGCACAAACTCCAAAAAGTTCTGGGACACTGTAAAGTCCATGGAGAATAAGAGCACCTCCTCCAAGCTGCCCACTGCACTGAGGCTAGGAAACACTGTCACCACCAATACATCCGCGATAATTGAGAATTTCAATAAGCATGCTTTCCACCTGGCTACCCCTACCCCGGTCAACAGCCCTGCACCCCCCACAGCAACTTGCCCAAGCCTCCCCCATTTTTCCTTCACCCAAATCCAGATAGCTGATGTTCTGAAAGAGCTGCAAAATCTGGACTCCTACAAATCAGCCGGGCTAGACAATCTGGACCCTCTCTTTCTAAAATTATCAGCCGAAATTGTTGCAACCCCCAAAGATTGGAAAGCTGCCGAGGTCATCCCCCTCTTTAAAGGGGGAGACACTCTAGACCCAAACTGCCACAGACCTATATCTATCCTACCCTGCCTTTCTAAGGTCTTCGATAGCCAAGTTAACAAACAGATCACCGACCATTTCGAATCCCACCGTACCTTCGCCGCTATGCAATCTGGTTTCCGAGCTCGTCATGGGTGCACCTCAGCCACGCTCAAGTTCCTAAACTATATCATAACCGCCATCGATAAGAGACAATACTGTGCAGCTGTATTCATCAACCTGGCCAAGGCTTTCGACTCTGTCAATCACCACATTTTTATCGGCAGACTCAACAGCCTTGGTTTCTCAAATGACTGCCTCGCCTGGTTCACCAACTACTTCTCAGACAGAGTTCAGTGTGTCAAATCAAATCGTCAGTCTCTATGGGGGTGCCACAGGGTTCAATCCTCGGGCCGACTCTTTTCTCTGTATATATCATCAATGATGTTGCTCTTGCTGCTGATTCTCTGATCCACCTCTACTGTATACTTCTGGCCCTTCTTTGGACACTGTGTTAACTAACCTCCAGATGAGCTTCAATGCCATACAACTCTCCTTCCGTGGCCTCCAACTGCTCTTAAATGCAAGTAAAACTAAATGCATGCTCTTCAACCGATCGCTGCCCACACCTGCCCGCCCGCCCAGCATCACTACTCTGGATGGTTCTGGCTTAGAATATGTGGACAACTACAAATACCTAGGTGTCTGGTTAGACTGTAAACTCTCCAAACTCACATTAAGCATCTCCAATCCAAAATTAAATCTAGAATCAGTTTTCTATTTCGCAACAAAGCATCCTTCACTCATGCTGCCAAACATACCCTCGTAAAACTGACTATCCTACCGATCCTCGACTTCGGCGGTGTCATTTACAAAATAGCCTCCAACACTCTACTTAACAAATTGGTTGCAGTCGGTCACAGTGCCATCACCAAAGCCCCATATACTACCCATCACTGCGACCTGTATGCTCTCGTTGGCTGGCCCTCGCTTCATATTCGTCGCTAAGCCCACTGGCTCCAGGTCATCTATAAGTTTTCGCTATGTAAAGCCCCACCTTATCTCAGCTCACTGGTCACCATAGCAGCACCCACCCATAGCACGCGCTCCAGCAAAAATATTTCACTGGTCACCCCCAAAGCCAACACCTCCTTCGGCCGCCTTTCCTTCCAGTTCTCTGCTGCCAATGACTGGAACGAACTGCAAAAATCACTGAAGCTGGAGTCTCATATCTCCCTCACTAGCTTTAAGCACCAGCTGTCAGAGCAGCTCACAGATCACTGCACATGTACATAGCCTATCTGTAAATAGCCCGTCCAACTACCTCATCCCCATACTGTTATCTATTTTATTTATTTTTGCTCCTTTGCACCCCAGTATCTCTACTTGTACACTCATCTTCTGCACATCTACCACTCCAGTGTTTAATTGCTATATTGAAATTATTTTGCCACTATGGCCAATTTATTGCCTTACCTCCGTTATCCTTCCTCATTTGCACACACTGTATATATATATTTTTTTTCTACTGTATTATTGACTGTATGTTTGTTTTATTCCATGTGTAACTCTGTTGTTGTTTGTGTTGCACTGCTTTGCTTTATCTTGGCAAGGTCGCAGTTGTAAATGAGAACTTGTTCTCAACTAGCCTACCTGGTTAAATAAAGGTGAAATAAATAAATAATAAATAAATAAAATAAAAAAGGGGAAGAGACGGGTTAAGGATTTTTAAGCCTTGAGAGAATTTAGATACGGATTGTACCATTCAGGGGGTGAATGGGCAAGACAAAAGATTTAAAACCTCTTTTCAAAGCAGGGGGATCCAGCTCCCAGATTGCAGTTCCTATGGCTTCCACTAGATGTCAACAGTCTTTAGACAAGGTTTCAGGCTGTTTTTGTGAAAAACCAAGGAGTAAGAGCTGTTTTTGTCAGTGGACTCAGGAGTGGCCTGTATTGTTTAGCGCGCGTGACAGAGAGAGCGCGCTTCGTTTTTTTCCTTTTCTATCGACCAGGATATTATCCGTGTGAAATATTGTCGTTTATATACATATTAGGGCACCTTAGGATCGATTAGAGACGTTGTTTGGACAAAGTTTATAGGTAACTTATTTGCGTTTTCTATGTCTTGTATTTTGAACGAGTGGAACGGTGGACTACTGAACAAAACGCGCCAACCAAACTGAGCTTTATGGATATAAAGAGGGACTTTATCGAACAAGTGATTTATTTTATCGCTATTTTAGAGTTTTGTGACACCCGTGCTGGTTATGTCATTATGCTAATTGATTATGTGTGCGGGGCGCTGTCTTCAGACATTCAAATGATATACTTTCGCCATAAAGCCTTTTTGAAATCTGACAACGCTGTGAGATTACCAAGATTCTAAGCTTTTGAGTAGTGTGCAACACTTGTATTTTCATGAATGTTTAATATTTCTATTTTTGTATTTTGAATTTGGCGCTCTGCATTTTTTCAGATGTTGTCGTATGTGGGTTGCTAGCGCCCCACTGCTCCCTAAGTGCCTTTGAACGGGGTCTGGTAGAAGGTGCCAGGGGCACTGGTTTGAGTGTGTCAAGAACTGTAACGCTGCTGGGTTTTTAACGTTTCCCTGTGTGTACCAATGGTCCACCATCCAAAAGACATCCATCCAACTTGGCACAACTGTGGAATGCATTGGAGTCAACATGGACCAGCATCCCTGTGGAATGCTTTTCACACCTTGTAGTGGGGGTGCAACTCAATATTAGGAAGCTTTTCCTATGTTTTGTACACTCGGTTATATATTACGACTAGGGCTAAAAAAAATCTTGGCTGACCTAGACTTGTCTTTTCTTGCAACCAATGGATTTTTTAAAAGTGTATTTTTCCATATATAGACACACCCTATGTGTTTTAATAAAATCAACTATACTCTATGTACTGAGCTTGTCTGATGCTTTAAGCACGCTGCTTGATTAAATAATTAAGACACACAAATTACTTCAGGTAGCCAGAGATCAAAATAGCCTCCCGACCCTCTTCCTCCCACTGCTGCTGTCCAGATTTTGCAATTATGCTCCTGAAGTTGCCGGTATAGACTGCACCAGGGCTCGGCAAACTTTTCCATTTGGGGTGCCAATTTATCTTACCAGATCTGCCGATCTGCATGTCATTTATGATTTTCAAATGCACACTTTTGTGGAACAGTTTCCCTTAATTTATAATAGTATCTAAATGAAAATTATACAAATCTAAAAGTAACTTCTATTGCCATTGCCAAATATGTAAAAATAGCCTACATAAAGCCCACAAACAAAAACGTAAAAATAAATCACGTTGGCTTGAAACATCAACTACCAACTGTGTCTGGCCCGAAGCTCGCACTAGAAAACGTGCAACATTGTATGAAATATTCTGGACCCTCAGAGTTCCCTGCGCCAATGAGCTCAGGACAGACACAACTGTAGGCTATATGTGCAAGGGATAAGAAGTAATCAGGTGTTTTATGATGTTTCTACCGGATCAGAACATTACATTTTCCCTTTCATTCCATAACACGTTGAGGAACTATTGTCATTCTCAATGGATTTTAAAAACAGGCTTTGTTTACTTGCTGTTTGAGGTGAAGATTTTATTTTTTAGAAACTGCACAGCTCTTTAGCGGTGGTGAGATAAGACAATCAGAAATAGTATCTAACATCCCCAAATGGGCACATTTATAGGCTTACATTTGCATTTGTGACTGACTGGCTAAATTAGGTCTTATGTAGCAACATTTAAATGGTGTTTTTTACATTGGATGAAAGTAGAGATCTCAGAGTTAGAACATAGTATATCATACACTACTGTAGAGGAACAATGGGAAAGTAATTCTGCTTTAAAAGTTGATAAACTTGTAACCACAATTTTGAGAAAATGGCCCTTGAATGTTTTGGTACACCTACTAGAGAGCTCTTCTTGGTCTACACCCATTCAGCATTGTTCACACCCTCTTAAGCCTTAGCCCCACCCATCTCTTTACGGATTCAAATGTGATGCCATGTGCTAAACAGAGTGAGTACGGTAGTGTACTAAACAACCAAAGATTTCAAGACTAAAGGCTGGTTTATACTACGTCTATCGACATGTCTGCATACAGTTGTCACAGTGACAAATGAAAATTGGAGTCATCGAAAAGCAACATTACTATTGGATCTAATGGCAGCATTGTATCTATAAGTACAGAGAGGACATCGTTGACTTTCCCCAAGAATTCAACCACCCCTGGACATTTCCACAGCGCATGCTGAAAAGTACCAAGGTCCCCTGTGGTGCCAAACTCACATAATGGTAATACCCATGTGATGTCTTTTTTGAGGTGTTAGATAAGTTCTATGGAAAATATTTTTATTAATTAATTGGTGATTGGGGTTTCTATATGATCCAAATATATTTTTCCATACTGTCTCCCAGTTGATTTGTCTGTCAGCAAGTGTAAAATCCTTTTCCCATACAGTGGATAGAGTTAATGGTTTTTGTGCTGCTAGAATTAATTGACTATAAGATATCAGAAACAACTCCTTTTGAGGGGCGTCTGTCTGTTAGAAGTTTGACCAATGGGTGTACTGCTAGTTCTGCTCCCCAGAGGACCTCATAGGCTTGCAGGGATAGGCGGAGTTGAAGGTAAAGATAATGATGAACTTGGGACATTAAAACACTGGCAGATTTCCTGGAAACTGAGTAGTCCATTAACATTGAATATGTCTTTGAAAGTATAAATACCCTTCTTACATGCTGAGAATTCTTTATTATGCCATATTGGACAGTATGAATGCCATTTAAGATTAGATCTCATATGCTACTTCCGACGCCGACAGAGATGGCAGCCTCGCTTCACGTTCTCAGGAAACCATGCAGTATTTAGTTTTTTTATGTATTACTTCTTACATTGTTACCCCGGGAAATATTAAGTTTTATTACATACAACCGGGAGGAACTATTGGATATAAGAGCAACGTCAACTTACCAACATTACGACCAGGAATACGACTTTCCCGAAGAGGATTCTCTGTTTCTTACTCCAACTAGGACAATAGACTGGATAGCACCCGGCGACTCAAAACAACGGCGGCGCCGGAGAAGAGGGAAACGCGCCGGTCTTTTGGTCAAGCTACGTAGACGGGCGCATCGTGCACCTCTCCCGAGTATTTTAATCGCCAATGTAGTCTCTGGACAACAAAGTAGACGAAATCAGATCAAGGGTTGCCTTTCAGAGAGACATCCGAGACTGCAACGTTCTTTGCTTCACGGAAACATGGCTCACTCAGGACACGTTATCGGAGTCGGTACAGCCACCTGGTTTCTCCACGCATCGCGCCGACAGAAACAAACTTCTATCTGGTAAGAAGAAGGGTGGGGGTGTGTGTCTTATGATTAACGAGACGTGGTGTGATCATAACAACATACAGGAACTCAAGTCCTTTTGTTCACCTGACATAGAATTCCTTACAATCAAATGCAGACCGCATTATCTACCAAGAGAATTCTCCTCGATTATAATCACAGCCGTGTACATCCCCCCTCAAGCTGACACATCGACGGCACTGAAAGAAATTCATCGGACTCTATGTAAACTGGAAACCACATATCCTGAGGCTGCATTTATTGTGGCTGGGGATTTTAATAAGGCTAATTTAAGAACAAGGCTCCCGAAATTTTACCAGCATATC
>QNTS01000296.1:0-66586 GCA_003317085.1 Hucho hucho
TCACTCAATGTCAACAAAACAAAGGAGATGATCGTGGACTTCAGGAAACAGGAGAGGGAGCACCCCCCTATCCACATTGACGGGACAGTAGTGGAGAAGGTGGAAAGTTTTAAGTTCCTCGGCGTACACATCACGGACAAACTGAAATGGTCCACCCACACAGACAGCGTGGTGAAGAAGGCGCAACAGCGCCTCTTCAACCTCAGGGGGCTGAAGAAATTCGGCTTGTCACCAAAATCACTCACAAACTTCTACAGATGCACAATCGAGAGCATCCTGTCGGGCTGTATCACCGCCTGGTATGGCAACTGCTCCGCCCACAACCGTAAGGCTCTCCAGAGGGTAGTGAGGACTGCACAACGCATCACCGGGGGTAAACTACCTGCCCTTCAGGACACCTACACCACCTGATGTCACAGGAAGGCCAAAAAGATCATCAAGGACAACAACCACCCGAGCCATTGCCTGTTCACCCCGCTGTCACCCAGAAGGCGAGGTCAGTACAGGTGCATCAAAGCTGGGACCAAGAGACTGAAAAACAGCTTCTACCTCAAGGCCATCAGACTGTTAAACAGCCATCGCTAACATTGAGTGGCTGCTGCCAACATACTGACTTAAATCTCTAGCCACTTTAAATAATAGGAATTGGATGTAACAAATGTATCACTAGCCACTTTAAACAATTTTGTATATAATGTTTACATATCCGACATTACTCATATCAAATGTATACACTGTACTCTAAACCATCTACTGAATCTTGCCTATGACGTTCGGCCATCGACTCAAATCTCTAGCCACTAATTATAATTGGATGAAATAAATGTATCACTAGCCACTTTAAACGATGCCATTTATATAATGTTTACATATCCTACATTACTCATCTCATATGTATATACTGTACACCATACCATCTACTGCATCTTGCCTACGCCGGTCAACCATCGCTCATCCATATATTTATATGTACATACTCGTATTCATTCCTTTACTCTTGTGTGTATAAGGTAGTTGTTGTGAATTTGTTCGATTACTTGTTAGATACTACTGCATGGTCGGAACTAGAAGCACAAGCATTTTGCTACACTCGCATTAACATCTGCTAACCATGTGTATGTGACAAATAAAATTTGATTTGATTTACTGGATGCCAGTAGGACCTTCAACAGGTACTGTTTCTCTATTGTGTAAGTTATCAGGTATTTCACCCAAGTACAAAGAAATTAATGTTTGTTCTATGTCAAATCACATTATTTTTCAAATTTTAGATCTTATTTTTCCCCAGTAAGTTTCGATTGCGGGACGGGTCCAAAAGATATGAGAATGATCCACCCCTTATAGACCGCATTCTCTCCAACAAGGGTGTAGGGAGCCAGTCTGTTTTGATTTCAGTTTATGTGTTATGAAGAAACGTGTAACATTCTTCCAACAGAGCTTTGTTGAGTCTCTAATATGTTCAACCATGTTTCATCAAGCCCTAGTATATAATTATACTCCACAGGAAGAGCTGAAGAGTAGGTAATGTTAAGTTCCTCCTCCCATTTCTTTTTAATATAGTTTGTAGAATGTTTCTTTGAGGATTGAATACCCAAGTAGAGATTTGAAATAGTTTTTTTGTTACTCCCCAAGTTGTATGCGTTAGTGACTACTTGGATTAATTTTTGAGGTGCTCGAGGGCCAATCACTTTTATCTCCCTTAAGAAATAGTGTCGAACTTGTAGGTATCTGTAAAAATCTTGTTTATCCAAGCCATGTTTTTTACTTAGGCCCTGGAAGTTATCTAGGTCCCCATTCCTTATAATTGTACTGAATGATGTGATGCCTTTCTGAGTCCATTGTTTAAATCTGCTATCCTGAATTGCAGTGATGAAGCTTGGGTCGTGTGCCGGCCAACTCAGCAGTTTGACCTCTCTGTCTAAATGATTTTGCTTAACTACCCTAAACCATGTCTTTAGAGAGAAATTAATCCACTGATTTTGTCTATTGTATATTTATATTACCAAGTCCGTATTCCCCAAAACTGACTGTATCGTTATCTCTGTCAAAGTAGTCTTGATGTAGTCTTTCCATTTGGATTCGTATTCTGAATTGCACCAACACACCAGAGGTCTCAATTGGGCTGACACAAAATAATATTTTAGGTTTGGTAAGGCAATACCCCCACTGTTCTTTGGTAATTGTAATGTTGTATATCTAATTCTTGGTCTCTTACTGTTCCAGATAAACCTTGATATCCGTTTATCCCTAAACTGTTTAGGCTGGATTTCTATGGGCAGTGATTGGAACAAATACAGTAACCTCGGCAGGATGTTCATTTTGATTGTTTCAATTCTATTACTAAGATCTAAGTGAAGTGAATTCCACCTGTCCAGGTCATCATATATTTTCTTGTTAATGTGATTGTAATTCATGTAATAAAGTTTGGGTGTATCTTTTGGTAGATATACTCCAAGATATTTAATGGATGAAGAGGTCCATTGGAAGTTATACCTACTCTTCAGCTCTTCCTGTGGGGTATAATTATATACTAGGGCTTGGGTCTTGTGTACGTTAAACACATACCCTGAATATGTTCCAAATGTTTGTAAAACATCCATCAACCTAGGTACACTTGAGCCTGGGTCTTTAAGGAATAACAGAATGTCATCAGCAGACATGCATATCTTATGTTCACTGCCTCTTATTGTTATTCCCTCTAAAGTTGGGTCCTGTCTTATTGCCTGTGCTAGTGGTTCGATGTACAAGGAGAAGAGCGTGGGTGAAAGATTACAGCCTTGTCTTGCCCCTTGCTCTAATTTTATCGTTTGTGACAAATGTCCATTTATCTTTATTCTAGCAGTCAGATTTGAATACAGTGATTTGATGCACTGTATCACTTCTTTGTTGAAACCAAATATTTCCATAACTTGGAATAGGTAATCCCATCCCACTGAATCAAATGCTTTTTCTGCATCTAGATTGATTAATATTGCACTTGTCTTATTCTGAGTAATGTGGTCCATGACATGTATTGTTCTCCTTATTTTGTCCTGTGTCTGCCTATTTTGTATGAAACCAGTTTGATCTCCGTCAATCAATTCTGGGATTATGTTCTACATTCTTTTGGCTATTATTGATGCATATAGTTTACAATCTGTGTTAAGAATTGCGATAGGTCTATATGAACTGCATTCCTTCTTATCTTTACCCTCTTTTGGGATTACAGATATTAGATGGCCTCCCTCTATTAGTGGAGATATTGCTTTAATACTTTAGAAATAACCACCAAAGAAATTAAGTCTATCATTTTGCTCTGTCCCAACTGAGGGGAGATCAAGTGAGTTCAAAAAATGCTCTATTGTCTGTGCATCTGCCTTCTCTGGTTGCTTGTACAGATGTGTAATATGATTCAAATGCATTCTGTATTTCATCTAATTTGCATGTGATCTTCTTTGTTTTGGGGTCTTTTATTTAGAAAATTGTATTCTGTGCTTGTTGTTTCCTGAGTCTCCATGCTAGTAATTTGGTTGCCTTTGAGCCTGCTTCATAATATCGTTGTTTCAGGAACCTGAGCTTTTTCTCTACTTCTCTATAAATCTGGTCAATTTCCTGTTTTACCTTTTGAATCTCTCGTAATATAAGAGGGTCTTTGTTTTGACTATGAGATCGTTCTAAGTTTCTTAGTGTTTCCTGTAATTTCAGCAGTTTCTGTGCTTACATTTTTTTCTTGAGAGATGATGTGGCTATGATCTTTCCTCTAATGACCGCCTTAGCTGCATCCCACAGTGTAGCAGGGGATACTTCCCCGTTATCGTTATTCTCCAGATAGATATTCAATTCTGCCTATACCGATTCCTTGAATGCTGGATCATTCAGCATGCTTGTATTAAGTCTCCATAGAGTATTTCTTGGTTTGCTATCAAGGTGTAGAGTAAGGTAAACTCCATTATGATCTGAAGTCGCTCTGCCCGATCCTACAATCCTTAAGCCTGTGTCTATCTGCATTGTACATGAAAAAGTAGTCTAACTACTAGCAACTAGACTCATTTTCCTATTTTGATTTGTGCTGTCCAATTTTGAGTTTAAGATTGTGTTAAAATCCCCTCCACAGATAAGAGTGCCAGAGGTTTCTGTGGCAATTAAATCACCTTCCCGTAGAAGACCATGTCACTCCCCGGGGGTGCGTATACATTAAATAATGTAACTTCCTTGTTATCCAGTTTACATTTAACAAGTATAAATCTACCCTCCTTGTCTTTTATTTCTGACATAAACTCAAAATTAACTGAATTTGGGATCAAGATTGCAACGCCCCTTCTACCCATTTTGTAAAAAGAAAGAAAAGTATTCCTACATCCCATTTTCTTGAGTTTCTCGTGTTTAGGTGTGGCTAAGTGAGTTTCCTGTATGTATGTCAACTCTCTCCCATTTCATCTTTCCTATTACCTTACTTCTCTTGATGGCACTCCCCAGTCTGTTTACATTGAGACTTATGACCTTAAATTCCCCATGATGCATCGTTATAAAAAATAAGAAAACTGTGCACCATAACTGCCTGCTTAACATGGGCCTAAAAATGAACAAAAAATCAAGAACGATAATAAAGTAAACCAAAGTGGGAAAATACTTTGGTATTTGGACTCCCATGTCAGAGGACTGTCTCTTGCCTCTGGTGTTTGAGGGGATGAGCCTGTCCGCAGGAGGGGCCCCTCGCTCAGTTATGAAAATGCGTGACGTAGTCACAAACAAGACCTGTTGGAAACGAAAATAATAGGGGCGCCTATTTCGTCGCTTATACACATCGGGTAATTACAAGTGTAAACTATATCGGTCATGCGTGCATATCATGAATCCTCCCCTTGATATGCCCTTCTGTCACCCCGTTGTCAATGTGTCATTAATCCTTAGCTAATATATATGTTATTGACGTGACGCTAATTAGTGTGTTCATAGAGAACACATACTTTTGGCTACTCACCCTTGTTCAGCATTGGGGGAAAATAGGGGAGATATTTTACCTATTGCAATGTCAACCGTAACAACCCGACGTCTTAACAGCTCACTGTAACTTAATTCTGTTAAATCCGATTCAGTGTCTTCCATCTTCACGTTGGAAATGCCTGAGTCTCTCTCGGATGTGAACGTTCTCTCGCCGAGGTGGTTTCCCTCTTTCTCCATGACTCTGCTTGCCGACAACGATCCATGGGAGAGCCTGCTCGAGTCTTTCCTTTCCTTCAGCCTGGGGCTCCATGCAAGATCTCACCTCGTGGAGTTGCAATGATCATGAGAACGGTGAGGAATCAGCCCAGAACTACACGGGAGGATCTTGTCAATGATCTCAAGGCAGCTGGGACCATAGTCACCAAGAAAACAATTGGTAACACACTACGCCGTGAAGGACTGAAATCCTGCAGCACCCACAAGGTCCCCCTGCTCAAGAAAGCACATATACATGCCCGTCTGAAGTTTGCCAATGAACAGCTGAATGATTCAGAGGACATCTGGGTGAAAGTGTTGTGGTCAGATGAGACCAAANATCTTGGGTGAGAACCTCCTTCCCTCAGCCAGGGCATTGAAAATGGGTCGTGGATGGGTATTCCAGCATGACAATGACCCAAAACACACGGCCAAGGCAACAAAGGAGTGGCTCAAGAAGAAGCACATTAAGGTCCTGGAGTGGCCTAGCCAGTCTCCAGACCTTAATCCCATAGAAAATCTGTGGAGGGAGCTGAAGGTTCGAGTTGCCAAACGTCAGCCTTGAAACCTTAATGACTTGGAGAAGATCTGCAAAGAGGAGTGGGACAAAATCCCTCCTGAGATGTGTGCAAACCTGGTGGCCAACTACAAGAAACGTCTGACATCTGTGATTGCCAACAAGGGTTTTGCCAAGTACTAAGTCATGTTTTGCAGAGGGGTCAAATACTTATTTCCCTCATTAAAATGCAAATCAATTTATAACATTTTTCACATGCGTTTTTCTGGATTTTTTTGTTGTTATTCTGTCTCTCACAGTTCAAATAAACCTACCATTAAAATTATAGACTGATCATTTCTTTGTCATTTCTTAGCACAGCTATCCTCGCCATAAGGTGATCGTTCTCCTGTAGATTATGAGTACAGCGACTGCAATTAGAAGGCATAATGTTAATGTTACTACTTAGCTTCGGCTGGTGGAGGTCCTGACGAACCACGTCCAGATAAAGGGTCCGGGGGGGGAAAAAACGTAAAGTTGGCAGGTAGCAAAGTAAGGTTAGCAACAAACCGCACAGCAGCACGTAAAGAAGTCACCACGTTATGACCGGAAATGACGTCAAGCCAATAAAGTTAAATAAAGGTTAAAATAAAACAACAACAAAAAACATCCCAAATACATACAAGCAGTACACCTAGGCTACTTATCACAGTAAGGTTTGACCCCACTTTGAGGGACTTGGTTGTGGTTTGATCTGATTGGATATATGGTTGGTTTCTGTCTGTGGTTGGTCAACTCTGGTTTGAAAAAGATGCAATGAAAGTCTTTATTGCTCTTCTTGTTTTCCTGTCTTATTTTGAAGTAGTAATGCTACGAGGCATGGTCTATGGACCATGGATCCTCTCTCTTCCCCTCCTCTAGATACTTAGTTGATCGGACCAGATAAGGATAAACTTACCGGGAGGTAAAGATCGCTGCAAACTACAGGTGACAACCTGGAGGCAGTTGATTTAGCACATCCAGAAACCACCCTGCCAGTTTCCTCTAACACCGACTGCATTCAAGGCACTCTGTGGCTTTGTAATACCTTTCGTCAATGTCCAGAATCCTCCGCAAGGTCTTATACAGCCCACAGTCTGAGAGCAGGTGTCACGACTTCCGCCGAAGTTGGTCCCTCTCCTTGTTTGGGCGGCGTTCGGCGGTCGACGTCACCGGTCTTCTAGCCACCGCCGATCCACATTTCATTTTTCCGTTAGTTTTGTCTTCATTACACACACCTGGTTTCCAATCACTTAATTACATGTTCCTTATTTAAACCTCTGTTCCCCCCATGTCTTTGTGATTGATTGTTCATTGTCCGTGTATTGTGATAATTTATATCACGAAGTGTATTGTATTTCGATACCGTTATTTTGAGTAAAGTTGTTTGATTACTCAATTGTTGTCCTGCGCCTGACTCTGCCGTACCTACATGTCAGAGATCCATTACAAGGTGGCCTTGGCACTGGGGCATGACAGCTTCAATCGTCACATGCGTTGGGGCATCCACAAGAAAAAACGTGTTGCAAAGAAGGGGGCAGGTGAGGTTAGTGGCAGTTCTTGGTTGGTCTCAGAATGAACTCGATGTTTCCAGAACTGTCCCTCTGAAATAGGGCCCGGCTCACCCACTCCTGTTGCTCAGGCAGTAGGGATGTCTGCCACCTTCCAGTGAGAAGAATCTGCAAAAGACAGACAGACAACGGGAACATTACTCTCTTTGCTGCCCTCACCATAACATGCAATCTGTACCAAAGCATAAGGATGGGCCACTCACCTCTGCAGCAGGCAGGTACAGGTGCTTGTTCAGGCTGCTGGGCAAGAGCAGCCATTGCTCCAGGGAGTCCCTGGTTGTGTGGGCTCCTGTGGAATTCTGGGTCGGGTTGATGGACCTGGGAAAAAAGCACAAAAGTAAATGGGTGTGTTTGAGCAGTAAGGCTAACGAGGTCAACTGTAGAGCAAAGTCGGCGAGTGAAGTCGGGGAAGGTGCATCTCCGACAGTCGAAAGTCGGACAATGTAGTGGTTTTCCAACAGCAAGGCTCAGATCAACATGGCAGTGTCAACATACACTACATGGACACCTGCTCGTAGAACATCTCATTCCAAAATCATTGGTATTAATATGGAGTTGGTCCCCCTTTGCTGCTATAACAGCCTCCACTCTTCTGGGAAAGCTTTCCACCATTTCTTTATGGAACTCACTTTGTGTACAGGGGCATTGTCATGCTGAAACAGGAAAGGGCCTTCCCCAAACTGTTGCCACAAAGTTGGAAGCACAGAATCCTCTAGAATGTCATTGTATGCTGTAGCGTTAAGATTTGTGTGGCCTATCACTTTGCGGCTGATCCGTTGTTGCTCCTAGATGTTTCCACTTCACAATAACAACACGCAGAAATTTTACGAACTGACTTGTTGGTAAGGTGGCATTCTATGACGGTGCCACGTTGAAAGTCACTGAGCTCTTCAGTAAAGCCATTCGACTGCCAATGTTTGTCTATGGAGATTGCATGACTTTGTGCTCGATTTTATACACCTGTCAGCAACTGGTGTGGCTGAAATAGCCGGAATCCACAAATTTGAAGGGGTGCTCACATACTTTTGTATATATAGTGTAGCTGCTATTGTTTGTTATTATAACGGTTTGTCTTTATAAATATCAAAATAAACTTTTCTATACCCCCATATCCCACACTCTCAAACTGAAAGCATAAAGTGTGTACAATTAATAGTTTAGAGAGAGGCCTCAAATATCACTTTAATTTGTATCCCCTGTAGCTAGCTTTAGAATCACTGCATAGTTGGTTCCTGTTTCAGTCACATCTTTGAACACTTTTGTGTGGGTCAACCAAACCACTAATGATTGGTTGACAAATAGTGCTTCCCACAATGCAGGTGATGGCTGTATGGTGCAGTTGGTGAGAACAAAGATTATATATTATATTGACAAGATAGTCGAGTGACAATGGAAATACATGACCTCAAAAATGGAATACAGGTGGGAGGAGGTGAGATCAGGTGGGACTAGGGCTGTGGCGGTCATGATTGTCAAGCAAATAACTGTCGGTCTCACGATAATTGACAGTTAATTAACATAAACACATTTAGCATCTCCTGGCTTTCACACATAGCCTACAAGCCATTTAAAAAAGTATAATAAATCCATGTAATATAGCCTACACCTTCATAATAAATCCATGAATTATTTTAGACATGTCTAAAGAAGCATGATAATCAAGAAAATGTAGTCTATTTCTGAAGAAAAGAATAGCATACTCTGAGTCCTTATGTTAGGTTCTGATTATGTTAGGTCCTGATGTGGCTATGTTAAATGGCTGTGGGCCACACTAGTTCATTTAGCAGACAAGATTTGCTTATAATTCCGTGGTATTATTTTATATTATGAAGAATACAATTGAACTAAGCTGAATAAAATATAAATATTTTCTCCAAATGATTTGAGGGAGTGCGCACATGCGACTATTCTGTGTTGAGCGGTTAACAAAGAAATAGGTACTCTAATATGCTTAATTTAGAGTTAATGTAACTTTAGTTGTTCTACAACCGTTGGGCTATATGTTTAGATTTTTAATAGATTGTAAGGATGCATGATGAGACTAATGATGATTTGAAAAAAGTCGCTTGAAAGGCATGAGCTCTGCTTTGTTTTTTTTGCGCAGGCTGTGCACACTCCAGCGGTCTCTGATTCACAATTTGACAAGCACTTGATAATACCTTGAATTTCACGTTGGCATCCCCTTTGTGGCCGTAATTCACCCTAAAAAAATCCATGCCTTTTGTGGGCTGGAGTGCTGCTTTGTGCCCTTCTCCCTGAGTGTGCTGTGCAATCTGAAGTTTCTCTCACTCACACTGCTCTCTGTCATGTGATTGGGTCTTTCTCACAGGCTACAAGTTAAGACAGACGCAACTGCGCGCATCCTTATCCAATTCCGAGGTGCATACTGAAGATATTGGATGAACTGTCCACATTTACTTTATGTCAGCTAACAAGATGAGTAGGCCTAACGAACAGCAAAAGCATTAGCCTATGACAATCTACTATCCCCCACAGTACAAAAGTCGACCGATTCTATTCTGTGAAATAATGCAATGCGGCTGACAACAGATCAGAACGTTTAACTTAAAATGTTGATAAACTATTAGGATATTTCTTAACATTATAAGGGCAGCAATGCACACATTGCAGTAGGCTAATTAGCGGAAAACACCGTTATCAAAAGTGACCACAAATGCAATTATGCATGTAATGCTTTTATTATAAAGGTGCATTTTTATGGTGAAAATTATCTTTCCCAAACTTGAAACTCACACGGTGCTTATATATGCCAGTTGGGCTCTACACCCCTTGTAAAGCAGATTAATGTGCTTAATTTTAAGAAGTTATTTGGCCACTTTGATACAAACCTTATTAAAACATATAGGCATATGGGCTAGGCTACATGAGGTGTGCGACTATGATTCGATCAAGTCGCAAAAAAAAGGCTTTGTTTCTTATGCTGGGCATCATTCACAAGTGATAATATATATTTCACAAGTGATAGGCTAATATTGTCACCCATCAGACTATTCTTGATTTAATATTGTCTTTTCATATACTAAATAATGCATGTGTGACATTTGTTTTGATTTAGATCGGACCATTATCATGCACATGTATTGAAACAGGGGCAGCAGGAAAAGAATACATATCATCTATGCACTTAAATAGCGAATGGAGGACGCTTTTCCCCGTGGTTTATTTTCATGCCAGACAGGTAGGCCATACTCCTGTTGTAAATATAAGCAATGTGCTTAATATTAGGAAAGTTGAGAAAGCTGATGGGCACCTCCTATTTTTATTAGCGGCCATCACTCTGTTTTCTCCTGCAATTGCATAGCCTATAGAAATGTTGCGCAACATGAGCTGATGGCTCCCATGAAGTGTTTGATTAGATTTTCATTGATGTCAGAGTGATTAGAGGGCCAATAGAGTGCTGAGTACCAGGCAGTTAGCAAGTTTGGTAGGCTACTAATGACCAGCAACAGCATCAGAGCTTGGAGAAGTCTAATTACCGTGACTAAACGGTCATGTGGAATTTGACTGCCTTCATGACTAGTGACCACCGCTGTGGCGGTAATACGGTCACCGCAACGGCCCTAGATGGGACCATTCTAGCCAATGAGAGGGCAGATACGTGTGTGAATAACAGGCACAACTCCGATATAAAGTCTTTTTTTCCAAAGTTGCCGAAATGCCATGTGCGTCCACTTATATCAGTGCATTTGTAACAACCTAACCATTATGAAACTTCTATTTGGTCAAATAAGTCCTCGTAGCAAATTCGCAATTACATTTTTTGTTGAACAAATTAGACACATTGTTTTTCAACATTTCTGAAATGATACGTGCGTCCACTTGTATCAGTGCATTTGTAACAACTTAACCCTTATGAAACTTGTATTCAATCAAAATGACATTTTTTGTTGAACAAATTCAACACTCTCATTGACCTCCAAACAAAAATTCCTCACTTCATGGTCTTATTTTTGTGGACAGATTTTGGGCGGAGTAAACCCTCTCACTTCGCCCCTTCCTCTCTGGTGAGAAGCAACTGCAGCGACTTTAAGGCAACTAACCTTTGATCACATGGTTTTTGTAAAGTTCATGTAGTCGACATGTAGGTAGAGACAGAAGAGGAAGCGAGACAGCCAACTCCCTGTGACCCTTTTTCCAATAGTAAACAGCTTGAGTTTGCCTGAAAAATTGTTCATCCAGTAGCTACACAGGGTTCATACTTTAGCAAACAATAAAGCAAACTGAGCCTCATTAGAAAACAGAAAACTGTATTGCCATGGAACACCTTGAGGCATGAGCGCAAGTGTTTACCAGGAAGTAAGGTACGCATGGCATCTTGGGAGTTGTAGTTTTTATTGACTTGGTCTGATTTTAGATAGCCAACAACACCTGGAAAATGTTTAAACTCTCAGGAACCACATCAGTATCATAGCAATCTACTGAGATGTGTGCATGCAGAATTCTAGATCAATGTGATTGCTGAGAAGTGGAACTTACACAAGGGAAACTTGGCAAAGGTGTTGTTGAGACTCATATGTGAACATGGGAGTGGTAGGTAGGTGCAAGGGAAAGGGTCTAGGCTAGGGACCAAAGTCCAACCAACCATTGCAACTGACATGCATGTGGGTTAGAGCAGTGGAATCCCAACCAGGGGTACTAGGACCTATCCACAGGGGGTACTTGAGAAGACTCATGAGGTAAAGGCAGATACCTAGTCAGTTGTACAACTGAAATGTGTCTTCCGCATTTAACCCAACTCCTCTGAATCAAAGAAGTGCGGGGGGCTGCCTTAACATCCACGGTGCCTTGCTCAGGGGCAAAATGACAGAATTTTAACTTGTCAGCTCGGGGATTTGATCCAGCAACCTTTCGTTTACTGGCCCAGCGCTCTAACCACTAGGCTACCTGCCGCCCCATGAGACCATTGGCTTACTGGCAAAATGCACGAGGGGGTACTCTGGGCAGAGCAAAATTCATTTGGTGGTACAGTAACCTGGTTTAGAGTGGATCCTAGAGTAGAGAGTGCAAAGTGAGTAACAAGTAAAATATAATGCCCTTGAGCAAGGCACTTAACCCTAATTGCTCCTGTAAGTTGCTGGATAAGAGCATCTGCTAAATGACTAAAATGTAATGAATATATGGAAATTACTGATGTGACTGTGCTACTACCATATATGTACTACTTACTACCACAGACCATCAGTATCAAATCACATTTTATTGGTCACATACACATGGTTAGCGTGATGTTAATGCGAGTGTAGCGAAATGCTTGTGCTTCTAGCTACGACAGTGCAGTAATATCTAACACGTAATCTAACAATTCCACAACCACTAGCTTATATACACAAATGTAAAGGGATGGAAAAAGAATATGTACATAAAAATGTATAGATGAGCGATGGTCGAGCGGCATAGGCAAGGTGCAATAGATGGTATAAAATACAGTATATATAGTTGAAGTCGGAAGTTTACGTACACCTTAGCCAAATACATTTAAACTCAGTTTTTCACAATTCCTGACATTTAATCCTAGTAAAAATTCCCTGCCTTAAGTCAGTTAGGATCATCACTTTATTTTAAGAATGTGAAATGTCAGAATAATAGTAGAGAGAATTATTTATTTCAGCTTTTATTTCTTTCATCACATTCCCAGTGGGTCAGAAGTTTACATACACTCAATTAGTATTTGGTAGCACTGCCTTAAACAATTTAAACTTGGGTCAAACGTTTCCAGGAGCCTTCCACAAGCTTCCCACAATAAGTTGGGTGAATTTTGGCCCATTCCTCCTGACAGAGCTGGTTTGTAGGCCTCCTTGCTCGCACACACTTTTTCAGTTCTGCCCACAAATCTTCAATAGGATTGAGGTCAGGGCTTTGTGATGGCCACTCCAATACCTTGACTTTGTTGTCCTTAAGCCATTTTGCCACAACTTTGGAAGTATGCTTGGGGTCATTGTCCATTTGTGACCAAGCTTTAACTTTGTGACAAGAATTCACACAAATTTGTATTTTTCTACTGTATTATTGGCTGTATGTCTGTGTATTCCATGTGTAACTCTTTGTTCTTGTATGTATCAAACTGCTGTGCTTTATCTTGGCCAGGTCGCAGTTGTAAATGAGAACTTGTTCTCAACTAGCCTACCTGGTTAAATAAAGGTAAGATAAATAAATAAATTAATTCCTGACTGATGTCTTGATGTTGTTTCAATATATCCACATAATTTTCCTTTCTCATGATGCCATCTTTTTTGTGAAGTGCACCAGTCCCTCCTACAGGAAAGCACCCCCACAACATGATGCTCACACCCCTGTGCTTCACGGTCGGGATGGTGTTCTTCGGCTTGCAAGCCTCCCCCTTTTTCCTCCAAACATAATGATGGTCATTATGGCCAAACAGTTCTATTTTTGTTTAATCAGACCAGAGGACATTTCACCAAAAAGGACGATCTTTGTCCCCATGTGCAGTTGCAAACCGTAGACTGGCTTTTTTATGGCGGGTTTGGAGCAGGGGCTTCTTCCTTGCTGAGCGGCCTTTCAGGTTATGTCGATATAGGACTTGTTTTACTGTGGATATAGATACTTTTGTAACGGTTTCCTCCAGCATCTTCACAAGGTCCTTTGCTGTTGTTCTGGGATTGATTTGCATTTTTCGTACCAAAGTATGTTCATCTCTAGGAGGCAGAACGCGTCTCCTTCCTGAGCGGTATGATGGCTGCGTGGTCCCATGGTGTTTATACTTGCGTACTATTGTTTGTACAGACGAACGTGGTACCTTCAGGTGTTTGGAAATTTCTCCCAAGGATGAACCAGACTTGTGGAGGTCTACAATTTTTTTCTGAGGTCTTGGCTGATTTCTTTTGATTTTCCCATGATGTCAAGCAAAGAGGCACGGAGCTTGAAGGTAGGCTTATAAAGCTTCTAAAGGCATGACATCCTTTTCTGGAATTTTCCAAGCTGTTTAAAGGCACAGTCAATTTAGTGTATGTAAACTTCTGACCCACTGGAATTGTGATACAGTGAATTATAAGTGAAATAATCTGTCAGTAAACAATTGTTGGAAAAATTACTTGTGTCATGCACAAAGTAGATGTCCTAACCGACTTGCCAAAACTATAGTTTGTTAACAAGAAATTTGTGGAGTGGTTGAAAAGCGAGTTTTAATGACTCCAACCTAAGTGTATGTAAACTTCCGACTTCAACTGTACATATGAGATGAGCAATGTAAGATATGTAAACATTATTATAGTGGCATTATTTAAAGTGACTAGTGATCCATTTATTAGTGGCCAATGATTTGAGTATATATGGAGGCAGCAGCCTCTAAGTGTTGGTGATGGCTGTGTAACAGTTTGATGGCCTTGAGATAGAAGCTGTTTTTCCAGGTTCTCCATCCCAGCTTTGATGCACCTGTACTGACCTTGCCTTCTGGATGGTAACGGGGTGAACAGGCAGTGGCTCAGGTGGTTGTTGTCCTTGATGCGCTGTGCAGACTTCACCACCCTCTGTCCGTGATGTGTACGCCGAGGAACTTTCCACCTTCTCCACTACTGTCCCTTGGATGTGGATAGGGGGGGGTGCTCCCTCTGCTGTTTCCTGAAGTCCACGATCATCTCCTTTCTTTTGTTGATGTTGAGTGCGAGGTTGTTTTCCTGACACCACACTCCGAGTGCCCTCACCTCCTAGGCTGTCTCGTTGTTGTTGGTAATAAAGCCCACTACTGTTGTGTCATCTGCAAACTTAATGATTGAGTTGGAGGAGTGCATGGTCACGCAGTCATGGGTGAACAGGGAGTACAGAAGGGGGCTGAGCAAGCACCCTTGTGGGGCTCCAGTGTTGACGATCAGCGAAGTGGAGATGTTGTTTCCTACCTTCACCACCTGGGGGCAGCCCATCAAAAAGTCCAGGACCCCAGGGCCTTAAGCTTAATGATGAGGTTGGAGGGTACTATGGTGTTGAATGCTGAGCTGTAGTCAATGAACATCATTCTTACATAGGTATTCCTCTTGTCCAGATGGGATAGGGCAGTGTGATGGCGATTGCATCGTTTGTGGTACCTTTTCGGCAGGTATGC
Source organism: Hucho hucho (assembly GCA_003317085.1). Classification (NCBI taxonomy): domain Eukaryota; kingdom Metazoa; phylum Chordata; class Actinopteri; order Salmoniformes; family Salmonidae; genus Hucho; species Hucho hucho. Next base: position 15,359 of record QNTS01000296.1, read on the forward strand.
AAACTGAAGTGGGTCTAGAGTGGCAAGTAAGGTGGTGATATGATCCTTGACTAGTCTCTCAAGCACTTCATGATGACAGAAATGAGTGCTACGGGGCGATAGTCATTTAGTTCAGTTATCTTTGCCTTCTTTGGTACAGGAACAATGGTGGCCATCTTGAAGCATGTGGGGACAGCAGACTGGGATAGGGAGGGATTGAATATGTCCGTAAACACACCAGCCAGCTGGTCTGCCAAGCTCTGAGGACACGGCTAGGGATGCCGTCTGGGCCAGCAGCCTTGCGAGGGTTAACACGTTTAAATATCTTACTCACGTCCGCCACGGAGGAGAGGGGGGGGGGCACAGTCCTTGGTAGCGGGCAGCTTTGGTGGCACTGTATTATCCTCAAAGCGAGCAAAGATGTTTAGTATGCAGTACGCATGTGTGAAATGGCTAGCTAGTTAGCGGTGCGCTTGTAACGTTTAAAGAAGTTATTCGTCTTGCTCTGCAAGGGCCGCGGCTTTTGTGGAGTGATACTTAACGTTTGTTCGTGGGAAGCAGTTGACGTGTTTATAGGGTCCCTAATTCGAGCCCGGGTTGGGGAAAGGAGAGGGACAGAAGCAAGACTATTACACACATTACCTGTAGAGGGTGCTGTGAGCCAACTATTCAACTACACAGGCAGATTGGCAGGCTCAGCACACCTCATCGGCTGCATTTAGACACAGCCCAATTCTGATTTTTTTAACTCTCACTAATTGGTCTTTTGACCAATCAGATCAGCTTTGAAAATGACGTGATGTGAAAAGATCAGGGCTGCCTGTCTAGACAGTCCATCATGACCTAGAATGAGTTGTGAATACACGTCATGAATCAATGTTACTACTTACTAACATTTAATATGCATGTCTTATTGGTATAATTTAAGTTACCATATTGTCCACTGCAAATTAGATTAACCTCCAGTCAGTCCATTGCCATGGATACCTGGAGTAATGTCACAGGTAAGGAAAAGAAGGCTCGAGTTTGACCTGTTTTGTCAGGTGTATAAGCACGTGTAAAACCACGTGTGTGCATGTAGTGTCAATGTTGCAAGCCAAAGGTGGCAGAAAAAAACAAATATCAGTCCAAAATCATCACAAGAAGGAAACTGAGGCCATCATTGTTGAAGGATGCCGTCGTTTCACCACAGCATTTATTTTATTAGCAAAATAATGGAAATTAGTCCACTGACATCCCCATCTGATGGAAACAGAAGGGTGGGGGGGTTAGGGGTATATGTAACCTGAAACCATTATGAAACATATCGTCAACATCACAACGGTGCACTTCCACCCATTCACCTCCCTTTGTCCATCTATGCACATATACATATATATATATATATATATACACACATACACATACATACATGGTCCTTTCGTCTGCTACAAGGCTGTAGTTGTCATCCTCTTTTCAAAGTTTCTCTTTAAAATAATGATTTGGTGTAAGAATGTTACACCAACCATGTGACGTTGCATTAAATATCAGTTGCCTTTTTGGTACATGTTCCAGAAAACCAGACTGTGAAAGAGGATGACAAGTAAAAAGAAGAGTCCCTTTGTATTTATATCCACACATTCATGCATGCTGCACATGCATGCTACTCACTCACTCACTCAAGCATAGTCATGCAGCAAAGGCACTCACACACAGTCATGCACACAAAGACACACACACAGCTCTCACAGTATGTCGAGTGAGTTGGTCTTAATTGGTCTGTTTCATCTTTCCATGGACACAATAATTCTGGGATGTCCGTCATGGAAACCATATTTGGAACCAAATAGAGAAATTATTTGTGGAAACCACATTTGGAACCAAATAGAGATAATATATGGGGAGGGTGGTGTAATTAATTATAATATCTAAATACATCTATTACAATTTAGCTAACAAAAACAAACACACTGCAACTAAGGCATGCAAAAGCACAAGTACCTACAAATAGAAAAGTGTCCATTCCTCTCCTAGAATAAGAAACAAAATGCAAAGGCCCCCCTTTAAAAAAATTAAAATAAAACCTTGACCGGTTAAAACAAAAACATTTTAAAAACAGTGAAAAACTCCAGCCTTAGTGACAGTTGTACAAATATTTTACACAAACGTTTTCTACAAGGCATTTTAAAACCTTTCAGAGATCAACATAAGTTAATAAGAGGTTAAAAGAGACGTTCTCTACAAAGTGTCCATGATCCGCCCCCCTCCAGTCACAGACGTCCCCAAGAAAGTCACTGAGCGCACTCTGGCCACCACACTGCCTGTACAGAAAGAGGGTAAAACAAAATGTTTAGATAACGCCTCTGATATGCTAGGTGCCCTGTCATAATGCCGATACAATCCCTTCAGACATACACACCAGGTTAGGGGGGTTTATTTGGAATTGAGCATCTGTCCAGGCCTGACTCTAGAAAGTCTTAAAAAAGGTCCTGAACAGTTATTCCGATACCCATGTAAAATAGCCTTTTGAGTGACAATCACCCGCAATATTTTTCCCCCCAAAAAGTCTCTATATTTTTTTTTACGACTTTCTCGCATGTCAAATTACCAGGAAGTCTGAAAAGAAAGACTGAGTGGGCGGGGAGCTAAAAGGCTGAGTGGTTGGAGAGCTCACCTTCTCTGACAGTTCTTTGAAAACACCTATGGTGAGCAGTATTGCAGTGAGGTTATTTCAAGCAAATTTGCTGACACACAAAGCAACAAACATTAAAATTGCATGCATCATCCAATCCTGTCATACATCATATAAGGTTTAACAAATGATTTGTTTATCCAACTGTTTGGTTATTGTAACAGCATCAATATAGACAAAATGTTGGCTATATAATTTTGCTAGGTAGCCCAAATGGAATTGTCAGCACTGTTTATCATGCTAGCTAGCTCATCTTGGACAATTTTTGTTGAAACTTAGCAGGGTGAGGTCAGGGTACACTACATATATATATACAGTATATTGACTGTCAGACAATATTCATATATCATGACTATCAATGATGTCAAGAAGTTTATAGGAGTCTCCCGTTTTACATGTCTCATGATGTAATGACATGACAACTGCGTCAGAGTTTTGGGAAACCCTTCCTCCACTTTTGTTCCATGCAGGCTGAAGACCTAGCTAGCCAGTAACTAGCGAACACCTGACACAGATGAAAGCAGAATGAATTGAGGACTGCTCAGACAGGAAAATAAATCTGTGGATACCGCTTTATAAATTAATTAATAGAGGACAGCTCAGACAGGAAAAGAAATGTGGATACCGCTTTATAAATTAATTAATAAATAGAGGACTGCTCAGACAGGAAAAGAAATGTGGATACCGCTTTATAAATTTATTAATAGAGGACTGCTCAGACAGGAAAAGAAATGTGGATACCGCTTTATAAATTAATTGAGGACAGCTGAGACAGGAAAAGAAATGTGGATACCGCTTTATAAATTAATTAATAGAGGACAGCTGAGACAGGAAAATAAATCTGTGGATACCGCTTTATAAATTAATTAATAGAGGACAGCTGAGACAGGAAAATAAATCTGTGGATACCGCTTTATAAATTAATTAATAGAGGACAGCTGAGACAGGAAAATAAATCTGTGGATACCACTTTATAAATTAATTAATAGAGGACTGCTCAGACAGGAAAAGAAATCTGTCAATACTGCTCTAGAGTAAATGTATCGATACAGGTAAAACCCTGTATCATCAGGTCGCTTAGGAAAGCGTAAGAGGTGTGTGAGTGAGTGTGTAAGTTCTCTGCTGTTGGTGGGGAAGGGAATGCGCACCTCTCCCAAACCGTTGCTTAAAGTGTAACCTGGTAGGGAGGACACACCCAGTCCCACACTAAAGGAGTGGACTGTGAATGGTACATGAATAATCATTGAAGTAATGATACTAGTTTGAATAGTTAGGATAAATAAAAAAAATACATGAACATTATAGTAAAATAGTAAATGTCAAGACGACATCAGCGATTGCCCGATAAGGCCATTAAAAATTGCTTACTGTGTTGGAAGGTAGAAGAATATACAGTACAGAGAAATATAGAAATTGGAACATTTGAAGTAAGAATATACTCAAAAAGAGAGAACAATTATAAAAACCTAGAGACAGGGGCAATAACCAATAGACAGAGTACAATAACCAGAGAAATAAAAATAACGTGGATATAAATTGGAGGGAATAGAGGGTGTGGTCAAGCCATCCAGGGATTAAAACAGACCGTTAGAAAGATTTAGCCCTGGGCCTGTAGGGATAAATCTAAGAACAAGAGAAAGAGAGTGGTTTAAATAAAGTGAATAGCACAATAAAACAAAACTAGGGAGTGAAGAAATCTAAAACACCCTAGACACAGTAGGGAGAGGTTTGGGAACAATAACTATTCATATGTCGACAAATGGCCCATTTCTCTCTTTAATATGGAGCTAGAGGATTTTAAAAGCCTTGGAGTCGCTGAAAGAAGTGCACGAGAATTCTACCAATTTGGCTTGAATATGGGAAGAATTGAGCAAACTGGATAATATTGGGCAACATTTCCCTGCTGACGGAGAATTCAAATCAAATAAAGAATTCAGGGAGGCAATTATGACTTGGCACAATCACATAAAACCAGATTCAAAAGCTCAATATACAAGCGTTCTATAAGCGCAATCGCACAAACCGCACTATTTGAGTATGGATACTGTTGAATGGGGTACTTGGTAGAATCGCTCAGGCTAATTTGTTCGGATTTCAAAGCACTAGTTTGCATGTACCAGAGTGCAGAATAACTGATGAATATTACAAATGCTCAAAGCCGGGTTGAATACGGACAGTGTCAGTAAGCGTCAGGGAAATAACGTAATTTGAATTATTGCCAGCAGCAGAGTTGGTCACCAATGTTTTTAACAAACAAGTAAAGAGCCTAACCAGCTCTGCGAGGTGAGTAGAATGGAGAGTGAAGATGTATTCTCTTATTTATGTCTGCAAGTAGTGATAGCTAAATTAGCTAGTCAACTTTAGCCAGTTAGCTTGGGTGCTTGACTGCCTTGTGTCAAGAAAATAATTATGCATCAGAGTTTGGATCAACCCTGCTTCTTAACAGAGCAGGGTTGAGTAATCCTTGTGAGAATCAAGGACAGTGGATATTAGGTAACATATTAAAATGGGCAGTATATATGGGCGAGAGCACGAATGATGTTTAAAAATAGTCTTAACTTTGTGTCTTTGAACGCTGCATTCAAACAATTGCTAAAAAAGGTGTAGATTTGGGGGTTCTGTGTTGATACAATATGTAAGGTAGTGTATTTGTTATTGGCATAAAAAGACAAAGAAACCCATATGCCAAACATCGCCACATTAGTAAACTATGTGGTAGAGCAGAGTCACAAGGAATTATAGCTATGGTAAAGTAACAATAACATATTTGGAGGTTTCGAGAACCATCCGACTCAAGAAGAAGTAGTTTTAAACTCAAGACTATTTTGTTTTATTGTAAAAAATATTTATTGAATTGACGAAAGGGAGGAAGAGATAAGAGTAATTAACGTGGCCTCCCTGTGAACAGAAGTTGTTGTTTTGACTATAATTAAAGAAAAATGTTTCACTTAGTAAAGGACCATTAGTGGAAAGACAGAGGTGGAGTTTGGTTGAGATTGTAGAGAGCTTTCTGAGTTTAAGGGAAGAGATGTAGACTTGAGAAGGTAACAAAGGAAAGTTAGTCAATTGGAAAGTAAGAATTTCAAAGTTGAATTGTTTGGATTGATAAAAAAATTGGCTGATGTATTTTCTACATTTTGGCATTACAAGTTAATCTTAAAATAACAGATGTTTAATGAGTGTGAAGCAGTGGTTAGTGATAAAAAGTCATATTGATAAGGAAGATTGATGTAAACGTAATAAGTGTTGACAGGATGTGAATAGTAATAGTGTTTTTTATAGCACTCTAATGTTGCAATATTTTAGTAATTTGAAAAGCTGAGGTTTCAATACAAGGTTAAATTATGAGTAGAGAGATTGAGCCTCTGCCCATTTTAATATGTTACCTAATATCCACTGTCCTTGATTGAGCCTTGAGATTGTAAAAAAGATTAGCTGCAGTTGAAAGCAAGCAGGTAGTGGGATATTTTAAGTAGAGGTATGAGAAACATTCTTTGGACAGTTTCTGATTATTGTTGCTTGGTTTTATAGTTAGGCAACACCAGTGAATTTGAGCAGGAAGTGAATGTATTCTAAAATTATAATCTGTTTCCATTAAGTAGAACGGTGTCCAGTAATAAAAGTAGAATTAAATAAGTATTGACTATTAAGCTGATAAGACAGCAACAGCTTTTTAAAGGTTCTACATTTGTTAAACAACAGTCTTGTACTTTACTAAATTAATGCAACAGGTTAAACTGATAGGATTACCAGAAAGGGGTTCTGGGATTGTTTATTAACACCAGTCTCTATTGAAATTGTACCATTACTGTTGTAATTCTAAGTTAATTAGTTATTCGAATTGGTTTATTTTTGATTTAACATGTTATTGAATTATGTGTTCGAAGGGAAAAATTACCAGTTTCCTGGGGTCATGGTCTTTGGGTAAATCTACAAATGTACTTTGTTCAGTCTGCATATAGAAGGAAAGATATCCGTTAAGAAGGGATGACAGTTACTCCAAATGGAGTGTGTTCTTTGAATTGCTGATTATTATTTCTTTGTTTCAATACAAATTTCACCAGAATGGGATTCATGGAGTGTGGGATTTCTGCGAGGGGTTAGGGTGATAACTTTCTGATCTGGTAACTCTTCCAAAAGATGGCCAGTAAGATAACATAGTATGAACTCATTTTGAAAAGGGTTTTAGTAGTAACAGTATGTTACGCTCTTTGACATTTGTCATAGATATGTTATTAAGAAAAGGTTAATGTAATAATTTGTCATATAGTCAATGCTTGTCTGGATTTCCTGAAACAGAAATGAACTAAACTGTTGTTCTGATCTGTGCTTTATTGAGGTTATCATAGAAGGTGACGTCAGATTGTGTCTTAATGTATGGCAGGAATAATTTGACCACAAACAATGTGTGTGAACCTCAAAACCCTCCCTAATTGACTGAAGAAAGAGCGACAAAGGTGTGCACTGTGACAGTGACTTAACACTTCTGAGTCCGAGCCATAAACCGGGTCAGGAGTGCTGAACGCGCGTGTGGAGTGAGCGTGAAGAGAGAGAGCGGCTCAGTCAATATGTTTATTAGGTTGCGTGGAACATCAGAGTGATCAATGTTCCAGAGAAGGGATTGATGTATATTGACTAATTGATTTGAGAATGTTGTAGTATGTTTATAACTAAAGTGCATTAGAGGAGTAGTGACTAGTGTGTTATGGGTTAGATGGAAGACACAGTTGAAGTCGGAAGTTTACATACACTTAGGTTGGAGTCATTAACAAATTTTTCAACCACTCCACAAAAGTCTTGTTAACAAACTATAGTTTTGGAAAGACGGTTAGGACATCTACTTTGTGCATGACAAGTAATTTTTCCAACAATTGTTTACAGACAGATTATTTCCCAATTCCAGTGGGTCAGAAGTTTACATACACTAAGTTGACTGTGCCTTTAAACAGCTAGGAAAATTCCAGAAAATGATGTCATGGCTTTAGAAGCTTCTGATAGGCTAATTTACATCATTTGAGTCAATTGGAGGTGTACCTGTGGATGTTTTTCAAGGCCTACCTTCAAACTCAGTGCCTCTTTGCTTGACATCATGGGAAAATCAAAAGAAATCAGCCAAGACTTCAGAAAAATAAATTGTAGACCTCCAGAAGTCTGGTTCATCCTTGGGAGCAATTTCCAAACGCCTGAAGGTACCACATTCATCTGTACAAACAATAGTACGCAAGTATAAACACCATGGGACCACGCAGTCGTCATACCGCTCAGGAAGGAGACGCGTTCTGTCTCCTAGAGATGAACGTACTTTGGTGTGAAAAGTGCAAATCAATCCCAGAACAACAGCAAAAGACCTTGTGAAGATGCTGGAGAGAACAGGTACAAAAGTATCTATATCCATAGTAAAACAAGTCCTATATCGACATAACCTGAAAGGCAGCTCAGGAAGGAAGAAGCCACTGCTCCAAAACCGCCATAAAAAAGACAGACTACGGTTTGCAACTGCACTTTTTGGAGAGATGTCCTCTCGTTTGATGAAACAAAAATGGAACCGTTTGGCCATAATGACCATCGATATGTTTGGAGGAAAAAAGGGGAGGCTTGCAAGCCTAAGAACACCATCCCAACCGTGAAGCACGGGGGTAGCAGCATCATGTTGTGGGGGTGCTTTGCTGCAGGAGGGACTGGTGCACTTCACAATATAGATGGCATCATGAGAAAGGAAAATTATGTGGATATATTGAAACAACATCAATATGTTGAAGCAACATCTCAAGACATCAGTCAGGAAGTTAAATCTTGGTTGCAAATGGGTCTTCCAAATGGACAATGACCCCAAGCATACTTCCAAAGTTGTGGCAAAATGGCTTAAGGACAACAAAGTCAAGGTATTGGAGTGGCCATCACAAAGCCCTGACCTCAATCCTATAGAACATTTGTGGGCAGAACTGAAAAAGCGTGTGCGAGCAAGGAGGCCTGCAAACCTGACTCAGTTACACCAGCTCTGTCTGGAGGAATGGGCCATATTCACCCAACTTATTGTGAGAAGCTTGTGGAAGGTTAAGTTAAACAATTTAAAGGCAATGCTACCAAATACTAATTGAGTGTATGTAAACTTCTGACCCACTGGGAATGTGATGAAAGAAATCATTCTCTCTACTACTATTCTGACATTTCACATTTTTAAAATAAAGTGGTGATCTTAACTGACCTAAGACAGGGAATTCTTACCAGGATTAAATGTCAGGAATTGTGAAAAACGGAGTGTATTTGGCGAAAGGTGAATGTGAACTTCAACTGTATATGTGAAGGGATATATTTGGTCCTGCCTCACCAGTATGAATGAGTAAGTGAAGCAAAGGTTGATAAGGTTTAAGGGAGGCAGATTGTCTCCTTAGCAACATAGGTGCTTCCCTTCTCACTTGTACTGGAACAAACTTTAAGGTTTGGGACTTAAGCCCCAGAGGGGGGATATATTAGACATTTTTTTGTACATATACGCCCATTATACATTTCGTAGTAGTCAGCAGGATAAGTTCACTCTAAATGTGTGTCTAGGTCATTAGACACCATTGGACATGCACCTGTCTTGAGAGTGGGCATGTCTGTTTATTTTTGTATCAATGCTATGGCATAATATTTCCATTCCCTAATGTGAAACCAAACTAAAATTAGTGCAAGGCAAAAAGATAATGGTGGCTAAATGCCAGAGTGGAATAATCATTAACATAAAGAGGAGTTACTATGTGTGTGACGTAAGGATGAAACCTGTATAAAAAGTGTGTGCCAAGGCTGGAAAGGGAGTTACTTCATGAACCAGCTCAGCTTATATTACTTTGTAATAAAGTGTAATTGAACTCACAGGCTCTGGTATTTGAGAAATATTATTGACTGAATATTTCCACAACACCATCTACACACAATACCCTATAATGACAAATTGAAAAAAAATCTAAAAACATGTTTTCAATGTATTGAAAATTAAACATCTAATTTGCATAAGTATTGACACCCCAGAGTAAATACATATTAGAATCCCCTTTGGCAGCGATTACAGCTGTGAGTTTTTCTGGGTAAATGTTTTGCACAAGAAATTCTTCAAGCTCTGTCAAGTTGATTGTTGATCATTGCTAGACAGCCATTTTCAGTATTGCCATAGATTTTCAAGCCGCTTTAAGTCAAAACTGTAACTAGGCCAACATTCAACGTCATCTTGGTAAGCAACGCCAGTGTAGATTTGGCCTAGTTTTAGATTACTGTCCTGCTGAAAGGTGCATTTGTCTCCCAGAGTCTGTTGGAAAGCAGACTGAACAAGGTTTTCCTCTAGGATTTTGCCTGTGCTTTGGTCTATTCCGTTTATTTGTATCCTAAAAAACACCATAGTCCTTGCTGATGACAACCATACCCATAACATGATGCAGCCACAACCATGCTTGAAAATATGAAGAGTGGTACTTAGTGATGTGTTATGTTGGGGGCAAATCCAACACAATGCTTTGTATTCAGGACAAAGTTAATTTCTTTGCCATTTTACTTTAGTGCCTTATTGCAAACAGGATGGGTGTTTTGGAACATTTGTATTCTGTACAGGATTCCTTTTCATTCTGCCGATTACTTTAGTATTGTGGAGTAACTACAATGTTGATCCATCCTCAGTTCTTATCACAGCCATTAAACTAACTGTTTTAAAGTCACCATTTGCCTCATGGGAAAATCCCTGAGCGGTTTCCTTCCTTTCCGACAACTGAGTTAGGAAGGACACCTGTATCCTTGTAGTGACTGGGTGTATTGATACACCATCCAAAGTGTAATTAATAGCATCACCATACTCAAAGGGATATTCAATGTCTGCTTTTTTAAAAACCCATCTACCAATAGGTGCCTTTCTTTGGAAGGCATTGGAAAACCTCCCTGGTCTTTGTGGTTGAATCTGTGTTTGAAATTCACTGCTCGACTGAGGGAGTTTACAGGCAATTGTATGTGTGGGGTACAGAAAAAGTCATTCAAAAATCACGTTAAAACACTATAATTTTACACAGAAAGTCCATGCAACTTATTAAGTGACTTAATAATAACTTATTTACTCTTGCCACAACAAAGGGGTTAAATACTTATTGACTCAAGACATTTCTGTACAAATTTCTAAAAACATCATTCCACTTTGACATTATGGGGTATTTGTGTGTTGGCCAGTGACACAAAATCTAAATGTAATTCATGCTGTAGTAACAAAAAATTGGGAAAAAGTCAAGAGGTGTGAATACTTTCTGAAGGTACTGTAGATGAGTAGAGAAAACCTGTAATTATACTTGCTGACACGCTGAAGTCAAATTTTGGAACCAGTACACTAGCTACTCGCTATGTAAACCTCGCCCCTTTGCGAACACGCCTTCTGCAATGTTGGTTACAAGGCGGTACTTATTCCAAGTGTTTGACATGGGGAGGGGACCAGTAACTTTATGATCAAACTTTATCAGTGTAGAAGCAACAGTAATTTTTCATACTTTGGTAGTTCTACTTTGATCTGGTGTCTTCCAAGTATCATAAAATTTCATGAAAAACTGTTCGGGACCTATACTACAACCTTTCTGTTATTACTGCACGTAATTAATTGCCTTTAAGAACAGAGTACTTATAACATTACGTTATACACGCTAAGTTATATTTAAGAAATAAGGCACCTCGGGGGTTTGTGGTATATTGCCAATATACCACGCTGTTCTTAGGCACAACGCATCGCGTCGTGAATGTTATAAATGCCTTACTGCTATAATAAACTGCTTACCAAAGTAATTAGAGAAGTAAAAATAAATATTTTGTCATACCCGTGGTATACGGTCTGATATACGGCTGTCAGCCAATCAGCATTCAGGACCGAACCACCCAGTTTATAATTATGTTTTTGCCTACCCTAGAAGAGGCCACAGTCCTTCAGGTTGTTCTTGATGATGACGTCGGTGACTGCGTCAAAGACAAACTGCACATTCTTGGTGTCGGTGGCACAGGTGAAGTGGGTGTAGATCTCCTTGGTGTCCTTCCTCTTGTTCAGGTCCTCAAACTGACACTGGATGTAGGCCGCCGCCTCCTCGTACGTGTTGGAACCTGGTAGAGACGGGGCAAGGAGAGAGAGTGAGATACCCATAAATTAGGTATTTTAGGGATGTACGGTCTGTTTTTCCTGAGATGTTAAACACTTTTCCAGGTGTTGCGAGAACTAATAATCTGCACAACGCGACTGCAATTAAGACGACTTGGAACGCGCTGTGCGTTCGAGTCGATCGACCTGAGCAAGACTTCAGATTCACCAGAATTTGGAATTCAATATGATTTGTAGATAGGGTAACAGATGGTGTGTGTGTCTCTTACCTGCGTACTCCGGGTAACAGATAGTGAGAGGACTCTTCTTGATCTTCTCCTCGAACAGATCCTTCTTGTTGAGGAAGAGGATGATTGAGGTGTCTGTGAACCACTTGTTGTTGCAGATGGAGTCAAACAGCTTCATGCTCTCATGCATCCGGTTCTGAGGGACAGAAAGACAACCACCCAATGCTTTTAGATACATGTCCAGTGGTCCCATTATAGCCTGGTCCCAGATCTGTTTCAGCAGACTTACCGTGAAAATGACCATTGTATTGGCAAGACAGCACAGACAGATCTGGGACCAGGCAGGCTAGTCTGGGCTTGGACGGTGTACCGTATACAGTGGCTTGCGAAAGTATACAACCCCCTTAGGATTTTTCCTATTTTATTTCCTTACAACCTGAAATTAAAATAGATTTTTTTGGGGGGGGGTCTGTATCATTTGATTTGCACAACATACCTACCACTTTGAAGATGAATATTTTTTATTGTGAAACAAACAAGAAATAAGACAAAAACTGAAAACTTGAGCGTACGTAACTATTCACCCCCCCAAAGTCAATACTTTGTAGAGCCACCTTTTGCAGCAATTACAGCTGCAAGTCTCTTGGGGTATGTCTCTATAAGCTTGGCACATCTAGCCACTGGGATTTTTGCCCATTCAAGCCACAACTTCTCCAGCTCCTTCAAGTTGGATGGGTTCCACTGGTGTACAGCAATCTTTAAGTCATACCACAGATTCTCAATTGGATTGAGGTATGGGCTTTGACTAGGCCATTCCAAGACATTTAAATGTTTCCCCATAAACCACTCGATTGTTGCTTTAGCAGTATGTTTAGGGTCATTGTCCTGCTGGAAGGTGAACCTCTGTCCCAGTCTCAAATCTCTGGAAGACTGAAACAGGGTTCCTCTCAAGAATTTCCATGTATTTAGCGCCATCCATCATTCCTTCAATTCTGACCAGTTTCCCAGTCCCTGCCGATAAAAATGGCCGAAAAGCTAGATTTTAGTCTCATCTGACCAGAGTACCTTCTTCCATATGTTTGGGGAGTCTCCCACATGCCTTTTGGCGAACACCAAACGTGTTTGCTTATTTTTTTCCTTTAAGCAATGGCTTTTTTCCCGACCACTCTTCTGTAAAGCCCAGCTCTGTGGAGTGTCCGGCTTAAAGTGGTCTTCTGGACAGATACTCCAATCTCCGCTGTGGAGCTTTGCAGCTCCTTCAGGGTTATCTTTGTTCTCTTTGTTGCTGCTCTGATTAATGCCCTCCTTGCCTGGTCCATGAGTTTTGGTGGGCAGCCCTCTCTTGGCAGGTTTGTTGTGGTGCCATATTCTTTCCATTTTCTAATAATGGATTTAATGGTGCTCTGTGGGATGTTCAAAGTTTCTGATATTTTTTTATAACCCAACCCTGATCTGTACTTCTCCACAACTTTGTCCCTGACCTGTTTGGAGAGCTCCTTGGTCTTCTTGGTGCCACTTGCTTGGTGGTGCCCCTTGCTTAGTGGTGCCCCTTGCTTAGTGGTGTTGCAGACTCTGGGGCCTTTCAAAACAGGTGTATATATACACACACTGAGATCATGTGACAATTAGATTGCACACAGGTGGACTTTATTTAACTAATTATGTGACTTCTGAAGGTAATTGGTTGCACCACATCTTATTTAGGGGCTTCATAGCAAAGGGGGTGAAAACATATGCACGCAACACTTTTCCATTCTTTTTTTATTTTTATATAATTTAAAGTACTTTTGGACTATTTGGACTATTTTGTGTATGTCCATTACATGAAATCCAAATAAAAATCCATTCAAATTACAGGTTGTAATGCAACAAAATAGCTAAAAACGGGGATGAATACTTTTGCAAGGCACTGTATACCATATACCTGGGTATTTTGATTATATATTTCTTTCTTCTTCAAAACAATTTCTTTGAAGTTTATACATTTTTATATTTTTAGCTACTTTAAGATAATATCTGCAGTCAACTTGTGCAATAAATTAGATTACTTACTTCCCCAGAACAGATTTAAAAAATATATATTTCACCTTTATTTAACTAGGCAAGTCAGTTAAGAACAGCCTACCGGGGAACAGTGGGTTAACTGCCTTGTTCAGGGGCAGAACAACACATTTTTACCTTGTAAGCCCAGGGATTTGATCCAGCAACCTTTCGGTTACTGGCCCAACACTAACCTCTAGCCTACCTGCCGCCACCAGTTGAGCAAGTCAGGTGTTTGTTTGTAAATAGCGCAATGAGAGAAAGCGGAAGCTGGCAAGTCCAGCTGTGTATTTGGTTTAACTTGCTAGCTCGCTAAGTAAGTAGCTGAATTAATAAGGAGACCCGGGCATCATATAGTGTTAGCTTTCTGCAGTGTTTGAGAAGTCAAAGTGCTTTGGATGAGTTCTGTACAGCTGCCACTTCCATCTTGATTTCCTTCCATTTTTTTTCTCCTCCTCCTGATCTCGGCCCCTCAGTCTGCTCCGCCCCCCTCTTCTCAGAGCAGAGCAGGCAGGCCCGTTGCCCTAGCGACTCCAGACAGACACAGCAGGTACACATTCTGCTCCAGAGCCAGTGCTGAGCTTCCTTCAGACAAGCATGCCTCAAAACTATCATTTTCAATGTGTCCCAGTCGCTTGTAAATGTCCAAACTCACCCAAAATGACATTCGGTAGCTACTAACTATACTTATATAACCTTATGAGCTGGATTTCCTGTCTTAGCAATTAGTTTATTTCCACTTGCGCTCGTTAGCCTACTTAGCTAGAAGCCTCTATGGAAACTCGCTAGTACTTGTGCTAATTTTGTTAGCATTCTGGTACTAGATGCCCACTGGTCTTTTCCCACTTTTAGTACCCTCGTGTACTAAAACGGTAATACCGTAAATCCCAAAAGAGAAGGACGGTATGACGATATGAAAATCTGGATACCACCCAACCCTAGGCTAGCCCCAGTCTCCCAAGAAGGGAAATTCATCCGGTTGTGGGTAACACACCATACGAGTACATTATGTGAAATAAACAACACACACAGCACAGGTTTTTAGAAAAGCATATAACAGATATCACAACCGTTGCAATAAGGGCGGAAAATGTGAAGCTCAATCCATGTGAATAAATATACACTTGTTTTATAAGAGAAATAACGAGAGATCACTTGGAAAGTGGGATCCCAAGTCAGTAGTAAAACTAAATGCATTCAACTGAAATGCGTCTTCCGCATTTAACCCAACCCTTCTGAATCAGAATGCCTTAAATCGACATCAAGTCTTTCGGGACCCGGGGAACAGTGGGTTAACTGCCTTGCTCAGGGGCAGAAGGACAGATTTTTACCTTGTCAGCTCGGGGATTCGATCCAGCAACCTTTCGGTTACTGGCCCAACGCTCCTACCTGCCAGTAAGGGATGACAATAAATGTGCAAAGCATGAGAAAGAGTGTAGGAAGGGGATGAGGAAAGGATGAAAATGAACAAGGATGACAGAGGGAGAGTGCACAATAACAATGACTGATGAGCAGGTGCTGAGAGCGATAGAATGAGGTCGAGGGAGGGATGAATCTCACCATCTCCTCGTCCTCGGCCAGCACCAGGTCGTAGTCACTCAGCGCCACACAGAAGATGATAGCAGTGACTCCCTCAAAGCAGTGGATCCACTTCTTCCTCTCGGACCTCTGACCCCCCACATCAAACATCCTGGGGAGAAAATATAAACACAGATTTAGCATGTATGTGCAAACACACATTTTCAAACTGCACACTACTCATGAACACTACAAGCCAGCAAACTTCAGCCCTGAACTGAACCCTCTCTAGACTATAGAGGGTGACTCACACCCAGTGGGTGTCGTCGGTTGGCTTAGACTATTGAGCTAGACCCTTAGAGTGGGTACACTAGGGACTGTGTCTCACTTGAAGTGGAGGTCTTTGAAGGTGAAGTGCGTCTCCACAATGCCGGTGGTCTTCACCCTGGTCCTCAGCACATCCTGCTGGGTGGGCACGTATGCTCCGTGGGCTATCCTATCCAGGTCATTCAGATAACTGAGAGAGAAAAGGCGGAAGGAGAGAGTGGGAGTGAGATGAGGAGGGTGGGGGGGAGAAGGATGGATAGGGAGGTGTCTGTTGTATGTTGCAGGTGTCTGTTGTATATTTGAGATGAGATTCTTCAAAGTAGCCACCCTTTGCCTTGATGACAGCTTTGCACACTCTTGTCATTCTCTCAACCAGCTTCATGAGGAATGCTTTTCCAACAGTCTTGAAGGAGTTCCAACATATGCTTAGCACTTGTTGGCTGCTTTTCCTTCACTCTGCGGTCCAACTCATCCCAAACAATCACAATTGGGTTGAGGTCGGATGATTGTGGAGGCCAGGTCACTCCATCCCATCTGGTTTACGCTTAGTGGGAGTTTTTGGTCATTGTCCTGCTGAAAAACAAATTATAGTCCCACTAAGCGTAAACCAGATGGGATGGAGTATCGCTGCATAATACTGTGGTAGTCATGCTGGTTAAGTGTGCCTTGAATACTAAATTAATCACATTCTGTGTCACCATCAAAGCACCCCACACCATCACACCACCTCCTCCATGCTTCACGGTGGGAACCACACACATGGAGATAATCCGTTCACCTACTCTGTGTCTTTCAAAGATTTGGACTCATCAGACCAAAGGACAGATCTCCACCGGTCTGATGTCCATTGCTCGTGTTTCTTGGCCCACACAAGTCACGTCTTCTTATTGGTGCCCTTTAGTAGTGGTTTCTTTGCAGAAATTCGACCATGAAGGACTGATTCACACAGTCACCTCTGAACAGTAGATGTTAAAATGTGTCGGTTACTTGAACTCTGAAGCATTTATTTGGGCTGCAATCTGAGGTGCAGTTAACTCTAATAAACGTATCTTCTGCAGCAGAGGTAACTCTGGGTCTTCCTTTCCTGTGGCGGTCCTCATGAGAACCAGTTTCATCATAGCGCTTGATTTTTGCAACTGCACTTTCAAAAGGTCTTGAAATTTTCCGGATTGACTTATCTTCATGTCTTAAAGTAATGGACTGTCGTTTCTCTTTGCTTATTTGAGCTGTTCTTGCCATAACATGGACTTCGTTTTTACCAAATAGGGCTATCTTCTGTATACCTTGCCACAACACAACTGATTGGCTCAAACGCAGCAAGGACAGAAATTCCACAAATAAACATTTTAATTTAAATGCATTCCAGGTGACCACCTCATGAAGCTGGTTGAGAGAATGCCAAAAGTATGCAAAGCTGTCATCAAGGCTACTACATGATTCCATATTTGTTATTTCATAGTTTTGATGTCTTCACTATTATTCTAGAACGTAGAAAATAGTAAAAAAAAGAAAAACCCTTGAATGAGCAAGTGTCCAAACTTTTGACTGGTTGTGTGTGTGTGTGTGTGTATAAAAATAAGACGAATATGAAAATACAATATATAAAGTGCATTCGGGAAAATATTCAGACCTCCGGACTTTTTCCACATTGTTACGTAAGAGCCTTACTATAAAATTGATGAAATTGTTCCCCCTCGTCAATCTACACACAATACCCCACAATGACAAAGCAAAAACAGGTTTAGTAATTTTTGCAAAACATATAAAACAATATGGAAATATCACATTTACATAAGTATTCAGACCTTGTAACTCAGTACTTTGGCAGCCATTACAGCCTCGAATCTTCTTGGGTATGACGCTTCAAGCTGGGCACACATGTATTTGGGGAGTTTCTCACATTCTTCTCTGCAGATCCTCTCAAGCTCCGTCTGGTTGGATGGGGAATGTCGCTAAAGAGCTATTTTCAGATCTCTCTAGAGATGTTCGATTGGGTTCAAGTCCAGGCTCTGGCGGGGCCACTCAAGGACATTCGGAGACTTGTCCTGAAGCCACTTCTGCGTGCTTAGGGTCGTTGTCCTCTTTGAAGGTGAACCTTCACCCCAGTCTGAAATCCTGAGCGCCCTGAAGCAGGTTTTCATCAAGGATCTGTCTGTACTTTGCTCCATTCATCTTTCCCTCGATCCTGACTAGTCTCCCAGTCCCTGTCACTGAATAACATCCCCACAGCATGATGCTGCCAACACCATGCTTCACCGTAGGGATGGTGGCAGGTTTCCTCTAGACATGACGCTTGGCATTCAGGCCAAAGAGTTCAATATTGGTTTCATCAGAACAGAGAATCTTGTTTCTCATAGTCAGAGTCTTTAGGTGCCTTTTGGCCAACTCCAAGCGGGCTGTCATGTGCCTTTTACCGAGGAGTGGATTTTGTCTGGCCACTTTACCATAAAGGCCTGATTGGTGGAGTGCTGCAGAGATGGTTGTCCTTCTGGAAGGTTTTCCCATCTCCACAGAGGAACTCTGGAGCTCTGTCAGAGTGACCATCAGGTTCTTAGTCACCTCCTTGACTAAGGCCCTTCTCCCCCAATTGCTCAGTTGGCCAGGCGGCCAGCACTAGGAAGAGTCTTGGTGGTACCAAACTTATTCCATTTAAGAATGGAATAAGGCCACGTTGTTCTTGGGGACTTTCAATGCTGCAGAATTTTGTTTTGCTACACTTCTCCAGATCTGTGCCTTGACACAATCCTGTCTATGAGCTCTACGGACAATTCCTTTGACCTCATGGCTTGGTTGTTGCTCAACTATGGGACCTTATATAGATAGGTGTTTGCCTTTCCAAATCATGTCCAATCAATTGAATTTACCACAGGTGGACTCCAATCAAGTTGTAAAAACATCAAGGATGATCAATGGAAACAGGATGCACCTGGGCTCAATTTTAAATCTCATTGCAAAGGGTCTGAATGTGTACGTAAATAAGGTATATTTTTTTATAAATGTGCAAAAATGTCTACAAACCTGTTTTTGCTTTGTCATTACGGGTAGATTGATGAGGAAAAAAATGTATTTAATCCTTTAGAATAAGGCTGTAATCTAATAAAATGTGGAATAAGTCAAGGGGTCTGAATACTTTCCAAATGCACCGTATATAAACAAATGTGGACACCCCTCCAAATTAGTGGATTCGGATATTTCAGCCCCACCCATTGCTGACAGGTGTATAAAATCGAGCACACAGCCATGCAATCTCCATAGACAAAGTTTGGCAGTAGAATGACCTTACTGAAGCGCTCCGTGACTTGCAACGTGGCACTGTCATACACTACATGACCAGAAGTATGTGAACACACACTCAAACATCCCATTCCAAAATCCTAGGCATTAATATGGAGTTGGTTCCCCCTTTGCTGACCTAACAACCTCCACTCTTCTGGGAAAGCTTTCCAGTTTATGTAGGAACATTGCTGCAGGGACTTGCTTCCATTCAGCCACAAGAGCATTAGTAAGGTTGGACTGATGTTGGGCGTCTTGTTTCTCAAACTTGACACTAACGTACTTGTCCTCTTGCGCAGTTGTGCAATGGGGCCTCCCACTCCTCTTTCTATTCTGGTTAGAGCCAGTTTGTGCTGTCCTGTGAAAGGAGTAGTACACAGCATTGTACGAGATCTTCAGTTTCTTGGCAATTTTTTGCATGGAATAGCCTTCATTTCTCAGAACAAGAATAGATTGACGAGTTTCAGAAGAAAGTTTGTTTCTGACCATTTTGAGCCTGTAATCGAACCCACAAATACTGATGCTGCAGATACTCAACTACTCTAAAGAAGGCCAGTTTTATTGCTTTTTTAATTAGCACAACAGGTTTTTCAACTGTGCTAACATAATTCCAAAAGGGTTTTCTAATGATCAATTAGCCTTTTAAAATTATAAACCTGGATTAGCTAACACAACGTGCCATTGGAACACAGGCGTGATGGTTGCTGATAATGGACCGCTGTACACCCATGTAGATATTCTATTAAAAATCAACCGTTTCCAGCTACAATAGTCATTTACAACATTAACTACTTAGGGAGCACCGGCGCGCTAGCGGCCACTCCCGACACTACCCGGTGAAATGTAAGGCGCCAAATTCAAAATCCAAAGGTTGAATTATTAAACATTCATCAATATACAAGTGTTGCATAGCCATCAAAAGCTCTGCTTCTTGGCAATATCACAGCGTTGTCAGATTTCAAAAAGGCTTTACGGCGAAAGCACAACATTTGATTGTTTGAGGATAGCACCTCTAATATTTATGCATTAGCATACATTCATAAACCAGCGCGGGTCTCACAAAGTACATATCACAGCTAAAACAAATCCCTTACCTTTCAAAGAACTTCTGCTGAGGGCTTCCCAAGTGTCTAACGAAGACATCCAATGGTTCTTTTGTTAGAAAAAGTCATTTATTATATCCATAAATCTCCGTTTGGTTGGCGCATGATGTTCATAAAATACAGCGTCCACTCGCCCATTGAACCGTGAAGAGAACGCGTTCAACCTATACACTTGTCCAAGAACAATCAAACATCATTGATAATGTATCCTTAGGAACACTTATGTATATTTACTATAATATTTCAACCGGATTATAAACTGGACGATAGGAAAGGAAAAAACCACAGCATGCGCGAGCCCGTGAACGCGCCTCCTCTTCTGTTTACATCCTGTGACTAGTTTGAAATTCTTCTTCTATTACCATCCAGAGCAACCTATCACCACCAAACACTGTCTAGAGACTGTTGACATCCAGTGGAAGCAATAGGTACTGCAATCTTACTCCCATATATGGCTGTTTTCAATAGGGAGGGGTTCAAAATGAGGCAATGTGTGAAAAACACTTTTTCCAGGACAGAAATTCCTCGGGTTTTCGCCTGCTATATCAGTTCTGTTATACTCACAGACAATAATTTAACACTCTTAGAAACTTCAGAGTGTTTCCTATCCAATAGTACTAATTATGTGCAAATCCTAGTTTCTGGGCCTGAGTGGCAGGCCTTTTACTTTGGGCACGCCAGACTCTCTAAAACAGACACCTCAGCTGCCGCTCCCTAAGAAGTTAACAAACTATAGTTTTGGCAAGTCGGTTAGGACATCTACTTTGTGCATGACAAGTAATTTTCCCAACAATTGTTTACAGACAGATTATTTCACTTATAATTCACTATATCACAATTCCAGTGGGTCAGAAGTTTACATTCACTAAGTTGACTGTGCCTTGAAACAGCTTGGAAAATTGCAGAAAAGTATGTCATGGCTTTAGGAGCTTCTGATAGGCTAATTGACATCATTTGAGTCAATTGGAGATGTACCTGTGGATGTATTTCAAGGCCTACCTTCAAACTCAGTGCCTCTCTGCTTGACATCATGGGAAAATCAAAAAACCTCAGAAAAAAGGTCTGGAAATTTCTCCCAAGAATGAACCAAACGCCTGACGGTACCACGTTCATCTGTACAAACAATAGTACGCAAGTATAAACACCATGGGACCACGCAGACGTCATACCGCTCAGGAAGGAGACGCGTTCTGTCTCCTAGAGATGAACGTACTTGTGCGAAAAGTGCAAATCAATCCCAGAACAACAGCAAAAGACCTTGTGAAGATGCTGAAGGAAACAGGTACAAAAGTATCTATATTCACAGTAAAACGAGTCCTATATCGACATAACCTGAAAGGCCGCTGAGCAAGGAAGCAGCAACTGCTCCAAAACCGCCATAAAAAAGCCAGACTACGGTTTGCAACTGCACATGGGGACAAAGATCGTACTTTTTGGAGAAATGTCCTCTGGTCTGATGAAACAAAAATATAACTGTTTGGCCATAATGACCATCGTTATGTTTGGAGGAAAAAGGGGGAGGCTTGCAAGCCGAAGAACACCTTCCCGACCGTGAAGCATGGGGGTGGCAGCATCATGTTGTGATGCTGCCATAGGATTAAAGGTCAGGAATTGTGAAAAACTGAGTTTAAGTGTATTTGGCTAAGGTGTATGTAAACCTCCGACTTTAACTGTATCTCAAAGTCATTGTCAGGTGGTTAATCAATATACTATCAAAATCTAAATGAAATGATAAACCTAAAAAGTAACTTCTATTGTCAACTACGTAAAAATGGCCTATAATGCCAAGAAATAAAAACATTGCAGCCTGCGGGTAGAATATATCCTAATAAAAATAAATATCCTATAAATCACATTGGCTACTCAATGGCCTGTCTGCAACGAACTTGAAACATTGTATAAACTATTAACTTGGGCCTGGTCCCTGAGAGCTCCCAGCGCCAGTGAGCTCGGGACAGACACAGCTGTAAGCTACGTGGCAAGGGATAAGTAATCAGGTAGGCCTATTTTATGACGTTTCCACTGGATCAAAGCATGACATTTTCCTCCTTTCACGCTGAGTGGTTATCGAAAGGGAGAGCTGGAAAGATTTTTCAAATACATTGAGGAACAATAGTCATTCTCAATGGATGTAAAAACAGACTTTGCTTGCCTCATACAGCAAGTATGAGTCAAAGAAAACATTACTTTGAGAAGCTCCACAGCTCATTAGTGGTGGTGCGTTAAGCCAATCAGAAATACTATCAGATCATCAAATGGGCACATTTATATGCCTACATTTGTGAGCAGGCCATGTAGCCTACAGGCCTACTTCTATGCGCAATCCTTACTCAACATTGATAGGAGCGCTCCAAACAAAAGACAATGACTAAATTGACAAAACCCATAAACGTAATAAAATAAACCAAAACGTGTTTTCACAAGTGTTAGCATACGTTCTGCAAACAACGTGTTCACTCCGACAATGAGATTGGACTGGAATAATAATATATTGAATGCTTTAACAGAAATTACCGTAACCAAACAAACATTGTAGATTAGAAATGAAAGGAATTAAGGGTAAATGTACTACTAATGATGTGTGTAAATAGGAAATTGATAAGACACTAACAATCAAACAATTCACACAAGTTACGGAAAAAAATTACATGCACAAATTGAGCGAATTCTGGAGAGAGATGTCAGTTGTGCATTTTAGCCACACTTCCATTCTTCTTGGACTGTGCCATCCCGTGGCCTCCGCAATTGATTAGTCTCGGCCTCCGCAATGGATTAGTTAATTAAAGGTGTGCTCGAATAAGACAGGTGTCACGTGTGCCATAAAATAATACATACATTTTCTTCTGCTGGACAAAAATATAAATACAAAAAAACAGTAGTGAGAGTATGTGGTGCAGACACAGATCCTCTCCACGTCACCTGGTAAGAGTGGCCTGCCAGGTAGGATGCAATCCAAGAGCGTGCAAGGCTTGAGACGCCCAGCCCTGAGAGGGTGGAGAGGAGGATCTGACGTTTCAGGGTCGAAGGAAGTGTATAGATCTAGGAGGATGAGAACAGAGGAGTGTCAGCTTTGGCAGTGCGGAAAGCCTCCGTGACACAAAGAGCAGTCTCGGCTGGGTGACCCTTCTTGAAGCCTGACCGGTTAGGGTCAAGAATATTGTTCTGAGAGAGATAATGAGAGAGTTTCTGTCCAAGACACGCTCAAGTGTCTTAGAAAGAAAAGAAAGATAGCAGGTCTATAGTTTTTTACGTCAGACGAGTCGAGTGTTGGTTTCTAGAAGAGGGGAGCGACTCGGGACATTTTGAAGTAAGGGGGGACAGGGATGAGTTGATGAAGGAGGAATGGGAGGTCTCCAGAGATGGTCTGGGGAAGGGAGGATGGGATAACTTTGAGCGGGCAGATTGTGGGCGGCCAGACATCACTAGTCGCAAGATGTCATCTGGAGAAAGAGGGGAGAAAGAGGTCAAGGCGTAGGGTAGTTCAGTGTGAGTGGGACCAGTGGACTCAATACGCTGAGTGAATGAGGAGGCTTTAGGAGGGAGAAGGTGGAAAATAGTTTCCTAGGGTTAGAGGCAGAAGCTTGACATTTAGAGTGATAGAAAGTGTATTTAGCAGCAGATACAGAGGAAGAGAAGGTAGAGTATTGAGTGAAAGGATGATCAGTCCCCAGGAAGTTTAGTTTTACAAGAATTTTCACTCAGCTGCCCGCAGCCTGTTCTGTAAGCTTGCAATGAGTCACTTGGCCACGGAGCAGGAGAGGAAGGCTGAGCCGGACAGGAGGAAAGGGGACAATGCGAATCATAGGACGCGGAAAGGGAGGAGAGCAGGGTCAAAGAGGCAGAAATAGGAGAGGTGACCGGCTGAGGGAGAAGGATTTAACAGAAGGGAGAGATGATAGGATAGAAACGAGAGAGAGAGCGAGAGAGAGAGAGCGAGAGAGCGAAAATTGCGACGGTTCATGACCATCTGGGTAAGGGCTGAAGGGCTAGGATTGGAGAAAAGGGAGACAGAAATGGAAACAAAGTAGTGACCAGAGACCTTGAGGGGTGTTGCCGTGAGATGAGTAGGCGAACAGCCTCTAGTAAAGATGAGTTCAAGCATATTGCCTGCCTCGTGAGTTGGAGGGGATTGGGAAAGGGTGAGGTCAAAAGAGGCCAGGAGGGGAAAGAGACGGTTGGAAAGAAATTAATTGAAGACAGATGTAGGGATGTTGAGTAAGTCGCCAAGTATGAAGAGTGGTTGGCCATCGTCAGGAAATGAGCTTATCAAAGTGTCAAGCTCATTGAGGGCACCTGGTGGGCGATAGATGACAATGTTGAGAGTGGAGAAGTGACAGCATGGAATTCAAATGAGGATGGACAGGTGAGAGTGAGATGAGAAAATCTCCAGTTAGGAGAAATGAGTAGCCCTGTGCCACCACTGCGACGACCAGATGCTTTTGGACTATGGGAGAAAACGTAGTCGATGCAGATGGAGTAGCAGTGTTCTCTGGGGTGATCCAGGTCTCTGTCGAGGCCAGATCGGCAGTTCCAAATGCCGCCAGAGATACGGAATTCCACGGGAGTTGTGTGTGCAGTGTACATTAAATTAGAAGGGTTTCAGCCAAGGCATGGGGAGCGTCTGTAAAGCCTACCAGGAGAGGAGTAAACAGGTATAGAAAAACAGTTGCCAAAGCTACAAAAATAGCTAAATTAGACCAGAAAATAACTAGGTAAGATAATGGTGTGGCGCCTTCCTCGAAGAACTTCACAGAACAACTCGTCAGAAGTCTTAGTTTTGGTGACGTGACCGCCACGACTGCTTCTGAGAAACCAGGGGAGACTGAAGTACTAATACTAATTGCCTAGCAGAGGAGAAGAGCACACCTCCCTGTACTTATTGCCTAGGAGAGGAGAAACCACTCCCCATCCTAAACAGCCACCGATTACCCAAACAAGTCACAAATTGCCCTGCCCCTTAATCCTGGTTGATGTGTCAACAATCATCTGCAAGTTATGAGCAGTCAGTAGTCCACACACCAAGTAGGCCTCTAGGAAGACAGGCAGCACTTAACATAGACGGATCTAGCAAGCAAAAAGACAGTACTTACCACTCATCAGGGGTCCTGATGGTTCAAAATCACACTGCCCCCCACCGTGCCTCAACCTCGTTACTCATCTGCACCACCTTGTTAAAGAACCTCCGGGCAGAACTCTGGTGTGTGTGTTTACTACTCACTAGGCGGCAGAGTCGTTGAGCTGGTACTCTCGTGACCGGCTGAAGCAGTCCTGGACCCCACCGTCCTTCCAGAGGCGCTGGATGACTCCGGCCAGTTCGCCGGTCATGAAGCCCTCCTCTGCCGATCCCGCCAGCACAAACAGCTGACGAGCATCATCCTGGTGGGGGACAGGAGACAACCAACGGTTAGGAGGCAGTAAGGTAGGGTTTATTCTGACATTCTCCCTATTGTTTTAAACCTAATATGCCTTGCAGACCCTCTGGTAGCCTGACTGGGTGAAGTTTTGGCTATTCAACTATATCCTAGACAGGCTTGATTTGAAAATGATTATTAACTGGTGGGGGGGGGGGGGGGGGGGNAGACATTTTCTACATGGGATTACGCTTCCTAAAACCGGTATATAGAACAATGCACAAACAATTATTTTATTATTAAGCACTTATTAAAATTAAATGTTGCTAAAAGTGCTTAACAATTAGCCTAATTCAGTACACAAATTGTTTAAATAGTGGAACACATTTGTTCTGATTACACACGACCTGTATCACATCACATGTCTGTTTTACATAGCTTAATCTTTAATTTTTATTTACACACAGGAAACCTTTAACGCATGACATCTCAGTTGGGTAGGCCGTCATTGTAAGTAAGAATGTTCTTAACTGACTGCATATCTCAGCTGACCAGCTTTTGCAGAGAAGTCTCTTGTCCCTCACATCAGTAGAGAACGGGTCCCTATAACAAACTGCACCACCTATGTGGGGATTTAAACTGAAAGCTAACTTTGCAACAAGATTTGATGAGTTTATCTAAAAACTTCAACATTATGAAAGTGATCTGTACTGATGACTGAATATAGTTGTAGGGAAATTGAGTGTATTGTTTGGGGTCAAATCAGAGAAAGAAACATTTATTTTGAAAACATGTTTATTTTTCAAATCATGTCAATAACCGTTTTAAACCTTCCCTGTAGTCCCAAATTCAGTCCATTCAATTGATTGAAAATCTCACTAAAAAATAAAACATCTGATACAAACTCATCAAGCATTTGCTAGATATGTGTTGGCTGTCTTTTGCAAGCAATTGCAGAGAAAAGCATCTCCTCCCTAAGCTCACATAGGCTGCTCTCGAAAGCATTATTACCCTTGCTTAGCCACCGAACATTATGTAAAAGTAGATCATGATGCTCAGCCAACCATGAAACAAGCAATGTTGAAGGCTAGATGTTGATTGGATGCAGTTTATTATAAACCCCATGGACTCAGTTATGGCTAACTCCCCACTGAGTTAAGTGTAAAGCACACTCTGGTATCAGGCAGTGTAGTGATCTCATCTGCGGTGAAAGAGCCAATAGGCAGGCAGGCAGACAGACCCTGTACCCCTGTTAGCAGTACTTATTGGCTGTAACTGGTACGTTGGGTGATACTGATTGAGAACACTTAAAATGGGTGGGACTACAGGAAAACAGATTTTTAATTAATGTTTTATGATATTGATGTTGATCAAAGGGCCATTCTAAATTGATAAATGGGTCGGATCAGGCTCGCAGGCAACCATTGAATAGTCCGGCCCACCCATTCACTTCTTCCATCAATGAGATAGCATCACTAGGGGTTGCGCTGGGACTGTTTTTGAGCTGGGACTTCTTCACCTCTCCATTATAACCACCATCAACCCTAGGGCTGGGCGGTATACCGTATTTTACTATATACCGGTATTGATCCCCGGACCGGTTTGGGTTTTTACTTTACCTACTATAACGGTATTTGAATGTTAGATGTGTTAAATGTGATAAGGCGTGTGTAACGTCCATTTGTATAGTTTACTCCGCTACTTGAGTCATCCCTCTACGCTCTGTCTCGCTCTCTCTCCATGCTGCTTTCCATACAGACCTAGTCCCACCCCGTCACTCAAGGAGTGCATGTTGTTGCTTGACCACGAGACACTTTCGTTCAGTCTGCTTGGTCAATGCAGCACATGCAACATTGTTGATGACGATGTTGTTTCCACTTTGATCTTAATATAAATCCACAAGCGTTCTATAATTACAATATTAGTTTGTGTTTCTTACATCTGCAAACAGCTAGTTTGTATTTTCTTAGCAAGTTAAGCTAAATCGTGTTAGCCACTAATGCTAATCGCTAGTTAGCTACGTTTGCTCTGACTCAGTACTAGCCAGCTAACTAATACAGCCTGATACCAGTGCTGGTGGAGGCCTAAATCAGCATGTTGTTTTTGCAACAGTATCTTCTAAATCAAAGAGTAATAGGTGAAGAAGCATGAATATGTTGGCTACATGAATAAAGATTTAATAAGCCAAAGATTATACGGTCCCCTAGGAAACACTGAAAATTACTTTGGTTCCTACCCTGTCACAATAACTCGTCCATGGCATTTTCATTCGTTGTCATGTCAAACACTATTCAAAGGGCCCACTATTATTTATATTCTAACTATAGAATTAGAATAAACATTCTATTTCCACAATTCCAAAAGTTCACCCAAGTGTTTTGATCTAAATCGCAATTGCAGCATTTGGTTAAACATAAGGCCTAGTTCTTTTTCACCCATATTGTTGCAGTGTGGAAATTATCTCAAATGCGTGCAGGAAATGCAGAAATTGATGGCAATGCAGGAAACTATTTTAGGTTTTAGTTGAATTGAACAGTATAAAACGATCAGAATGGAGAAAGACCCATTGAAATAATTTAGAATATACACTACCGTTCAAAAGTTTGGGGTCACTTGGAAATGTCCTTGTTCTTTAAAGAAAAACAATTTTTTTTGTCCATTAAAATAACTTCAAATTGATCAGAAATACAGTGTAGACATTGTTAATGTTGTAAATGACTATTGTAGCTGGAAACGGCTGATATTTTATGGAATGTCTACATAGGCGTAGAAAGGCCCATTATCAGCAACCATCACTCCTGTGTCCAATGGCACCTTGTGTTAGCTAACAAGTTCATCATTTTAAAAAGGCCAATTCATCATTAGAAAACCCTTTTGCAATTATGTTAGCACAGCTGAAAACTTTTGTTCTGATTAAAGAACCAATAGAACTGGCCTTCTTTAGACTAGTTGAGTATCTGGAGCATCAGCATTTGTGGGTTTAATTATAGGCTCAAAATGGCCAGAAACAAAGAACTTTTCTGAAACTCGTCAGTCTATTCTTGTTCTGAGAAATGAAGGCTATTCCATGCGAGAAATTGGCAAGAAACTGAAGATGTCATACAACGCTGTGTACTACCCCCTTCATAGAACAGCGCAAACGGGATCTAACCAGAATAGAAAGAGGAGTGGAGGCCCCGGTGCACAACTGAGCAAGAGGACAAGCACATTAGAGTGTCTAGTTTTAGAAACAGACACCCCACTTGTCCTCAACTGGCAGCTTGATTAATTAGTACCCGCAAAACACCAGTCTCAACGTCAACAATGAAGGTGAGGTGACTCCGGGATGCTTGTGTTTTGCGGGTACAAAAGCAAACTTTTATTAATCAAAAACATGTCAAACCGTCAAAAATACCATATGATATATGTTGGCCATATCGCCCTAAACAACCCTACCCCAGTCTCTTACAGTCGAACCCTACCCCATGCCATTTAACACCCTTGACTCACAACCTCCACCCCTCCTAGATTCCCAGGCACAGAACTAGGATCAGCTTTCCCTCACCAAATCTTAACTAGTGCCAGAATACCAGTATCACAATACTTGTTAGTATCATGGCTGGAAACAAAACACAAAGCGGATTAACTTCTTTAGGAAAACAGCCCTAATGTTGAAAACAAACATCATTATGTTGTCAACCAGAGTCTCATTTATTTCTTTTCCATACTATAGCACACAATTTTACATATAGAAGGTCTTTAAGGACCAAAGAGTTTGGAAGGACCAAAGAGTGGTCTGCTTCATGTTTTCATTTTAGCCATTGGAAAAATATTGCGATACTGGTATCATCCTGGCCCTAATCCTAACCTCAACTATAAGAGGTTAAAAGCACAAAACTGCTCTTGGATCATTGTCTAAAGGTCCCAGTGTCGTATTCCACTCACCGCTCTGGCTGCATCGGAGAAGTCTATCTTGAGGCGCCCCATGGCTCTGATGATGGCGATTATGGACTGGATGGTGTTGCTGTACACCACCGCTTTGTACTGCTTACACTCTTCCTCTGAATAGCCCGCCTCATGGATGATCCTGGGAGGGGGGGGGGAGGGTTTTGGCTCTGTACTCTAGCACTTTGGATTTGAAAATGCTACAATGACTATGAGGTTATTAAGCTGCAGACTGTCAGCTTTAATTTGAGGGTATTTTAATCCATATTGGGTGAACTGTTTAGAAATTACAGCACTTTTTGTACATAGCCTCCCCATTTTAGGAGACCAAAAGTGTGGGACAAATTCACTTGTGTATTAAAGTAGTCAAAAGTTGAGTATTTGGTCCCATATTCATAGCACGCAATGATTACATCAAGCTTGAGTCTACAAACTTGCTAGATGCATTTGCTGTTTGTTTTGGTTGTGTTTCAGATTATTTTGTGCCCAATAGAAATTAATAGTATATAGGGTGTCATTTTAGAGTCACTTTTATTGTATTGTAAATAAGAATTTATGTTTCTAAACACTTCTACATTAATGTGGACGCTACCATGATAACGGGAATAATGAGAAAGTTAGAAGAAAAAAATAAATAATCATACCCCCAAGACATGCTTACCTCTCACCATTATAATAAACTTGGGAGGTTAGCATTTTTGGGGGGTATATTTGTCCATCTGACTTTCTCACTCATTATTCATGATTCATTCAGGATTATCCATAATCATGGTAGAATGCACATTAAATGTAGAAGTGTTTACAAACATTCTATTCTTATTTACAATAAAAATGACTCCAAAATGACAATTTATGATGTGTCAATGTCCCAAATTTTTGAGTAGATAACAAGAAACTTACTTCATCTGTTTGACAATTGTACTCTTCCCTGACTCCCCAGCACCTGAGAGTGAAAGAGGCCAATTAGTGAGTGATAGGCAGACATTACACATTTAACACATACATTCATAGCTGTTTTGACTTGAGATATTGGGCTGGATCATAACTTGTTGTAGGCCTAACTCACGTTTTGCACAAGGTCCTACGAGAGTCACCTGTCCAGATACTGAGTAGCTAATAGCTATACAACGTTGGGAAACCAAGTGTCTGAGCAGCTCTAACAGGAGAGTTAGACAGGCATTAGTTTAAATTGGATAAATCAACTGGATCCTCCCACCAATGAGATTATAGCTTCAGCGTGGCAGAGACATAAACGGATTACACATAGGATTTACGGTATTTTGCCTGTGAAAAGAATTGGCCAATGTTTATATGACCACCTTACAAACCGGCCCAGTTTTACCACATTCTTGCCTGCATACGCCTTTTATATCTCCCATACGGATGCCGGTGATGAGTGGTAGTAGTGGTGTGCAGATGTGGGTGTGCATCTATTTTAATAAATCCAGTGAATATACACCATCAAAAAGAAAACCATTATTAATTTGTTTAGGCATGTCCTAAAACATAAGACTAATAACATTTATTTTCAAAACAATAGAATGGCATTTTGAGTTTAATTATGCTACGTCCAAATTAATGAAATCAATAGTTCATTAAAAGAGACAAGACACACATACCCCGATCACAGTAAACACACATTTTATAGTAAGAATATAACAAATAGTGTCACACGAACATGTGGAATCGGTGTCATATAAAAGTGATATTTTGAAACAGAGCTCAAACGCATGCTTTTTCGATCCAAGTTTCCGCTCTTTCCTACCCTCACTCCACTTTGTAAGGGTATCTTCATCAAGACACTGTTAGAAAATAATAGCAATCCTATTTTCAAAAGCATGTGAGTCATGTACAACTAGGCTTGCACATTTTGGGGAATATTCAGAGGTGGAAACTTGCCGTGGGAATTAACGGGAATATGGGAATTAACGGGAATATATGCAAATTAATATTCATACCAATTAAATGTAATGTTTTTTGCATTGGATATATTTACCATATCATATGGAGACAAACCTTTTACCTTATCATAAGTAGACAATTGCAAATGATTAAATCCTCCCAATAGAAATGTAAAAAACAATTTAGTTACGAATTGAACTTTTATTAAATCAGTTAACTCTTTTACATGGGATGATTTC
Organism: Hucho hucho; assembly: GCA_003317085.1. Lineage (NCBI taxonomy): Eukaryota > Metazoa > Chordata > Actinopteri > Salmoniformes > Salmonidae > Hucho > Hucho hucho. The sequence goes on from QNTS01000296.1 coordinate 47,004, forward strand.
ACTGAACAAAAAAATTGAATGTTGAATGATCCATCGCATCTCCCAAAAACATTTTCAACATATATCTGTAAAATGATTGGTTGTCTTCCTCTCAGGCTTCCATGTCTCCTCCCTGGACCTCCTCAATGTCCACCTCTTGAACATCAGATTCTGAGGCCTCATCTTCACCGTCACTTCCCAACCTTGTTGAGGATGGCTCGTTGTCAGGCTCAAAAAGCCTCAAATTTGCCCGGATGGCCCTGTGACTGATATGGCCATTTCTTGAAAACTCCTTTCCCTACAGAAGACTGTCAAACATGATGACAATGCCACCCCAACGGGTGTTGCTGGGCAGCTTCAATGTGGTGCTCTTATTCTTCTCACTTTGCTTGATGAGGTAGATTGTTGCTGTAACTTGATGACCCTTCACATACCTAACAATTTCCTTGGCTCTCTTGTAGAGTGTATCCATTGTTTTCAGTGCCATGATGTCCTTGAGGAGCAGATTCGGTGCATGAGCAGCACAGCCAGTGGGTGTGATGTGAGGGTAGGACTCCTCTTTAGACTAAGCAGCCTTCATGTTTTGCAGCATTGTCTGTCACCAGTGCAAATACCTTCTGTGGTCCAAGGTCACTGATGACTGCCTTCATCTCATCTGCAATATAGAGACTGGTGTGTCTGTTGTCCCTTGTGTCTGTGCTCTTGTAGAATACTGGTTGAGGGGGAGATGTAGTTCATTATTCCTTGCCCACGAACATTCGACCACCCATCAGAGATGACTGCAATACAGTCTGCTTTCTCTGATTTGCTTGACATTCACTTGTACTCTGTTGAACTCTGCATCCAGCAAATGAGTAGATAAAGCATATCTGGTTGGAGGGGTGTATGCTGGGCAAAGAACATTCAGAAATCTCTTCCAATACACATTGCCTGTGAGCATCAGAGGTGAACCAGTTGCATACACAGCTCGAGCAAGACAGTCATCAGCATTTCTCTGACTACGTTCCTCCATTGAGTCAAACTTCTGATTCCAGGAGGACCATGAGCGGTTGCTATCGATAAGGTGTCCGATTCATCATTTTCACCTCGAATAGAAGTAGAGGGACTTTTGTCAGAGGTTGCTTGTTGAGCGCTGAGGGAACTTTATGCACTTGGCCAGATGATTCTGCATCTTTGTTGCATGATTAGGCACAGTATTTGCAAATGTACACTGCTTTTCCTACATTAGCTGCAGTAAAATGTCTCCACACATCAGATAGTGCCTGTGGCATTTTCCTGTAAAAAAATAAATAAAATACAATTCCATGTACACATAAATAGTTAAGCAGTTAAGATTAAACAACTCCTTCGCAACAACTTCAAATATTTTACTGAGTTACAGTTCATAAGGAAATCAGTCAATAAAAATACAAATAATTAGGCCCTAATCTATTTCAAAGACTGGGAATACAGATATGCATCTGTTGGCCACAGATACCTTAAAGAAACAGATACCTTTAAAAAAAAAATACTAATAAAAATGGGGTGCGTGGATCAAAAACAGACAGCATCTGGTGTGACACCATTTGCCTCATGCAGCGCAACACATCTCCTTCCCATAGAGTTGATCAGGCTGTTGATTGTGGCCTGTGGAATGCTGTCCCACTCCTATTAAATGGCTGTGTGAAGTTGCTGGATATTATAAAGAAACTGGAACATGCCGTTTTACACACAAATCCAGAGCATCCCAAACATGCTCAATGGGGTGACATGTCTGGTGAGTATGCAGGTCATAGAACTGGGAAATTTTAAGCTTGTACATATCTTTGCGACAAGGTGCCATGCATCATCATGCATAAACATGTGATGGCGTCGGATGAATGGCACGAAAATGGGCTGTAGCTTATGCCTGCCCATACCATAATCCCACCACCACGGGTCACTCTGTTCACAACAGAAAACCACTCCCCCACGATGCTATACATGCAGGATTCAGCTGTGAAAAGCACTTCTCCAGCGTGCCAGTGGTCATCGAAGGTGAGCATTTGCCCACTGAAGTCGGTTACGACGCCAAACTGCAGTCAGGTCAAGACCCTACGAGGATGACCAGCATGTAGATTAGCTAACTTGAGACGATTTCTGACAATTTGTGCAGAAAATCTTCAGTTGTGCAAACCCACTGTTTCATCAGCTGTCCGGTGGCTGGTCTATGACGATCCCGCAGGTGAAGAAGCTGGATGTAGAGGTCCTGGGCTGGCGTGGTTACACATGGTTTGTGGTTGTGAGGCCTGTTGGACGTACTGCCAAATTCTCTAAAACTACGTTGGCTTATGGTAGAGAAATTAACATTAAATTCTCTGGCAACAGCTCTAGTGGACATTCCTGCAGTCAGCATGCCAATTGTACGCTCCCTCAAAATGAGACATCTGTGGCATTGTGTTGTGTGACAAAACTGCACATTTTAGTGGCATTTTATTGTCCCCAGCACAAGGTGCACCTGTGTAATGATCATGCTGTTTAATCAGCTTCTTTATGACACACCTGTCAGTTGGATGGATTATCTTGGTAAAGGAGCACAGACATGGGATGTAAACAAATTTGTGCACACAATTTGAGAGAAATAAGCTTTTTGTGCGTGGGATTTTTTATTTCCACTCATTAAACATGGGACCAATACCTGTTGCATTGATATTTTTGTGTTGGCAAAACGTGCTTCAAATTTTGTAGAACGATTGGATGACTTTGGGATTTTCAGTAAGAAACAGTTTGATACATGCTTCAATTGCATTGGCCTACTTTATTCCAATATTTTCATCATTCAGTGATATTTAATCCCACAGTAATTCAGTTGTGGTTAAGAAAACAGTGCATGCTTAGCGGTGGGCTTTGCGAAGAGATGGGAGAAGTGACATGCCTCTAAGTTTTTAGAACTGGAAGGAGGACGGTTAACTGGTGCTGCCTAGCAACCATCAAGAGTTTAAGAGTGTAGTGCGTGCCAATGCCAGCATTACGGTTTCATACTAAGCTGTAGGCAGAAGTTTACCGAAATGATTACTAGGTTGTGAGGCGTAAAAAAAAAAATGTTGGGCTTTGATACCGGCAATACCTTTCAGATATAAGGTATGGTAAAGTCGTCGGAAAAACATCTTAGTATTAAAGGTTGGTGCAGTTCAGATATTACCTAGCAGGGGTATTCTACTCTTTCCGTACGAGGTCCGGAGCCTGCTGGTTCTATTCTACCTGATAATTAATTGGTGTCCCAGGTCTAAAATCAGTCCCTGATTACAAAGGAACAATACATTTAAAAAAAGTGGAACTGGTTTTGAGGTCTAGAGTTGTGTTTGATGGACCTAAAGCATCCTTTTACAGTTCTGATACAAGCGAAAGTAAAAGTAGCAGACCTTGAGGCGTGGCCTCATCCTCTGAAGCCTTGGTTGGTGTGTTGAGCTCAGCACACATTTTAATGACCTCCTCTCTGCTGAGTGCTTGGTTTCCCTGGAGAGCACTGCTCTCCAACTCGCTGTCCCACATAACACACACCAATCCCGTATAGGAAACACACACGGCTAACTTGTCACTTAAGTAACATACAGTTAACGGTCTCTCTGAGGTAACACACACACGCACATGTCATGCACACCTCAGTAAACCTCACTGATTACGTTGCTATTTAATCTAAAGTCTGTCAGAGCTCAAACACACACCCCAAGACACACTGGGTTGGCTGGATGGACAAATAAGACTGCAGGCCTTGTAGCTCAATTTGTAGCTCAGTTGGTAGAGAATATCCTGGCGTTGCAAAGGCCAGTGAGTTTAATTTCCGGGACCACCCATACGTAAAAATGCATGTACCCATAACTAAGTCGCTTTGAATAAATGCGTCTGCTAAATTGCACATAAACTCAGCAAAAAAAGAAACGTCCTCTCACTGTGAACTGCGTTTATTTTCAGCAAACTTAGCATGTGTAAATATTTGTAAGAACATAACAGGATTCAACAACGGAGACAAACTGAATAAGTTCCACAGACATGTCACTAACAGAAATTTAATAATGTGTCCCTGAACAAGGGGGGGGTGGGTCAAAATCAAAAGTAACAGTCAGTGTGGCCACCAGCTGCATTAAGTACTGCAGTGCATCTCCTCCTCATGGACTGCACCAGATTTGTCAGTTCTTGCTGTGAGATGTCACCCCACTCTTCCACCAAGGCACCTGCAAGTTCCCGGACATTTCTGGGGGGAATGGCCCTAGCCCTCACCCTCCGATCCAACAGGTCCCAGACGTGCTCAATGGGATTGAGATCCGGGATCTTCGCTGGCCATGGCAGAACACTGACATTCCTGTCTTGCAGGAAATCACGGAACGAGCAGTATGGCTGGTGGCATTGTCATGCTGGAGGGTCATGTCAGGATGAGCCTGCAGGAAGGGTACCACATGAGGGAGGAGGAAGTCTTCCCTATAACGCACAGCATTGAGATTACCTGCAATGACAAGTTCAGTACGATGATGCTGTGACACACCGTCCCAGACAATGATGGGCCCTCCACCTCGAATCGATCCTGCTCCAGAGTACAGGCCTCAGTGTAACGCCGATTTCTTTGATGATAAAAGCAAATCCGACCATCACACCTGGTGAGACAAAACCGCGACTCGTCAGTGAAGAGCACTTTTTGCCAGTCCTGTCTGGTCCAGCGACAGTGGGTTTGTGCCCATAGGCCACGTTGTTGCCGGTGATGTCTGGTGAGGACCTGCCTTACAACAGGCCTACAAGCCCTCAGTCCAGCCTCTCTCAGCCTATTGCGGACAGTCTGAGCACTGATGGAGAGATTGTGCATTCCTGGTGTAACTCGGGCAGTTGTTGCCATCCTGTACTTGTCCCGCAGGTGTGATGTTCGGATGTACCGATCCTGTGCAGGTGTTGTTACATGTGGTCTGGCACTGCGAGGACGATCAGCTGTCCGTCCGGTCTCCCTGTAGCGCTCACAGTACAGTACACCACTGCAATGTATTGTCCTGGCCACATCTGCAGTCCTCATGCCTCCTTGCAGCATGCCTCTTTAGTGCCCTAAGTTCTCATAACTGTGACCTTAATTGCCTACCGTCTGTAAAGTTATTTGGATTTTTACAAATTCTTTGAAAGACAGGGTCCTGAAAAAGGGACGTTTCTTTTTTTGCTGAGTTTATTATTATAGGCCTACATGAACACCACTGGCCCAGGGGACGGAAATTTCCCTCTGAGCATCTGTGAAATAGAAACATTTCTCCTAAACACAATAAACAATGAGACTACTCACTATACAGCTCCAACACACAATCTGTGACGATCCACCCACTCAAAAAACACTAATCTGAAGATAATTTGATTTGAGGATTAATGCCGACACCCCCAGCGCAATCCCTGGCATGGGAAAATCAATGTGCTTATGAGTCACAGTCTTTGCGCACACACAAAGGATATCCCATTTAAAGCATTGTAGTGGATCAACGTGTTCTAAAGCTTTAAGATTACACAGACAACCACGTGTTCTGTCGAAGACACTTGTCCACATCCCCCCTCCTGTATAGTGCTCCTGAACTGCTCACAAAGCCAGCCAGCCAAGCCCCCACACATGCCCCATGCAGGTGCTACTGTGGGCAAGGAAAATAACCTGCCATAAAAATTCAAATTAGCCTCATCTCAAATGACACGTAGTCTACATATCACCATCAGAGAATGTAAGCGGAGTTGAGCGGTCGGAAATCCCACTCATCACTCATGGAGTAGAGCTTGACGCTCCACATTCTTTCCAACCGCTCCATTCATAAAATGTACATTTAACCAACACCCATCTATTTTTGTGACTACCTGGACCTACCATTTGGTTTTGAAGTATTGAAACCAAGCCATATGATTTGAATGAAAAGTATTTTAATGTACATGAAAAGGTGAATGTAAGAAGCGCTCATCATTTCAAATAGGCTACATGTCATTAAAACAGCATATAAACACTAAATCTGGTCAGGAAACAGATAGGGAGCCGAAGAAGGAACAAAAATTTATTATTTCGGCTATATTATTTCAAGGCTATAGCCTACAAACAAATACATTGTGAAGCATTTGCGAGTGCGACACTTGGCTGGGACAAAGCACTCAGCATTTAATTGTACTCAATCATTATAGTCTATAAACTGTGCATATATGTTGTGACTTACTTAGAATTAAATACAAATTAAACAAAAAACAAATGCCTTAGTCTGCAGTACCTTTGAATTCATTTTAAGAAACAGAGTTTGGCAGGAGTCTGTGGCTTCAGGCTCATGCAATAGCGCCTGGAGAGCAGGCCAGCAGCGGAGAACATCCTCTCCGCGCTTGCAGAGCCACTAGGGATGCTAAACACCCTTCAGGCCACACTTGCCAGGCTGGGCAGATATGCACATTTTTTATATAGGTAGGCCGAAAAGACTTAGGCAAAATAACCCAATCAAAACAGAAAGCTCCTTGAAAGTGGTAATATGCCAGGCCTACTGGGCCAAAATCAATTACTGCCTATTGTATAGCCTAGATAATAGAACAAAACTTTTAAGATCTGATTTTTTGTTTCTAAATACTTTGCTACAATGACACACGTAGCTACCCACCTCGTTCCTTTCTTTTAGAATGTGCACGTCACGTCGTACACCATCATGCTTTCGGGATAAGTGTCTTTCCAGATTCCACAATTCTATAGTTGGACACTACATCACTGCACTCGGTCCTCATCCTTTGTATGTCAACTTGATTTTGCAACTGTGTGTTTTATCAGTTTCTTCATAAAAAATATTTAGCGAACTCCATGACAGTAGCTAAAGCAAGGGGTTATAGCAGCAAACAAGTAGACTACAAATGCATGCTGGCCCAGGCATGCCCTGAGCTCGTGAAGTGAGCGCTACTGGAATGAAATTGGAGAGGCCTCTTAGCCCATGCAAATTGGGAAAACTTCTCTGATCCCCATACTGCTGCTGCAGTGAGCGTAATGTGCAGTGTTAAGGTCTCCTACTCTGACCATCATATTAGTCATATTAGTTAACACAAGGTGGTCCACTGACAAAAAACACACTGGCTATTACACAGACAGGAGGTTGGTGGCACCTTAATTGGGGAGGACAGGCTTGTGTTAACGGCTGGAGTGGAATGGTACCAAATAAACACATGGGTTCCATTTGTATGATTCAATTCCATTAGCTCCTTTCCAGCCATTATTATGAGCAGTCCTGCCCTCAGTAGCCTCCACTGATATGTACTCATGTGCTTACTTCAACTGTCATACCCCATCAGAACTAAAAATAAGCTTGTTTTACTGTTTGGAAACAAAAAGTAAAATGTAAACAAACATTACAGCCTCAAAACATGGTTAAAACTATGTTTTATCATGGATGGTCAGTCCTTGCATCCATAGCTCTATGAATTCAAGAGTTGTTACATTTCTCCAGCCCCATCCCTAAGCTTTTTACCAAAACAGTGGCGGTGATAACACGATTGTTTTAACTGCTGACCAAAAAAAAAACCTCAGTAGGTTTTAGGATGATGTTTTAAGACACTGCTCAGACAAACTGAGTGAGGCGTTTCTTTATGAACAAAAAACAAAGGTTAAAAAAAATATATATATTCTCATGGACTGCACCAGACTTGACAGTTCTTGCTGTGAGATGTTACCCCACTCTTCCACCAAGGCACCTGCAAGTACCCAGACATGTCTGGGGGGAAATGGCCCTAGCCCTCACCCTCCGATCCAACAGGTCCCAGACATGCTCAACGGGATTGAGATCCAGGCTCTTTGCTGGCCATGGTCCCAGACGTGCTCAACGGGATTGAGATCCAGGCTCTTTGCTGGCCATGGCAGAACACAGTATGGCTAGTGGCATCGTCATGCTGGAGGGTCATGTCAGGAAGAGCCTGCAGGAAGGGTACCACATGAGGGAGGAGGATGTCTTCCCTGTAACGCACTGCGTTGAGATTGTCAGCAATGACAAGCTCAGTGACACACCGCCCCAGACCATGACGGACCCTTCACCTCCATCCCGCTCCAGAGTACCATCACCCCTGGTGAGACAAAACCACGACTCGAAGAGCACTTTTTGCCAGTCCTGTCTGGTCCAGCGACGTGCCCATAGGCGACGTGGTTACCGGGGAGGACTTGCCTTACAACAGGCCTACAAGCCCTCAGTCCAGCCTCTCTCAGCCTATTGTGGACAGGCTGAACACTTTTTGGGGATTTTGAATTTGGCGCCTTACATTTCACCGGGTAGTGTCGGGAGCGCGCCGCTACTCCCTAGGTAGTTAATGAACATGCACCTGTGGAACGGTCGTTAATTGTTTATGGTTCATTGAACAAGCATGGGCAAGCATCATCAACCAAATATAGACATAATAGATGGCAGTTCCCATTCAAGTCAAGACTGTCAGCCATTGCTAGCGTACCCATGAGTTTAACAGTAAAACTGCCAGTGTTAGAGGTTCCACAACCCTTTTATGGATTACGTCTATTGCCACAATGCAACAAGCTGTTCCTTAGATAGGAGTGGGGGAAAAGTTGCTTGTGCATTGATAAGCACACTAAAGACTGCATTAACGATAGCCCGAGTAATTATTCTAAAAAGACAGCACTTCTAAAAGCCTATTTCACAACATAGCCTGCTGAATTTGCAAGATACCCTTTTTTCAGTTACAAGCCCCGAGCAATATCCACCGATGTAGTACAGATGAAGCCTGATCTGGAATGTGAGGCTAACTGAAGCTGGCTATTAAGGTTGCAAAGGGTCGGAAACTCTCCAATGAATTTCAGGAATATTTCCATGGGAAGTTAAGCCCGGGAATTTTGCTTGAATTCATCAAAAAAGTTAGCTTATAACAGTGAACCTTTTTTGTGGGCTACATAAGGCAATTCTAGGTCTTGTGGCATATTTTGGTTAAACTATCCCCAATTCAATGGAATTGCAACCCTATGCATGCACAGTTCATTCTTCCATCACATGTACAGCTGATTCTCAAAATCTTGCACACTAATGAGATGCTATTGAGCCCACACTACTAAACTGACCCAAGGACTACCTGCTTTCTGGTAAGTTTTGATTTCAATACTGGGTGGGGTAAATATATTTTATATTACATTTTTTGTTAACTAGTAAATAGTAGCCTACAGCAAAGTGTATTTAAATCATTTCTAACTTGTTAACAATTTCTGCTTGTTAGTTTTTGCTACCATGTGCGTTTTAGCTTGCTTGAGCCTACTAACTGAGGAGTGTTAAATCACCTGTTTCCATACATGTTTCATTTTAAAACACTTATCTTACAAAGGAGTTGTTTAATCTAACTGCTTGACTAGTTATGTGTACATGGAATTGTATTTGTTGTATTTTTTACAGGAAAATGCCACAGGCACTATCTGATGTGTGGAGACATTTCACTGCAGCTAATGTAGGAAAAGCAGTGTACATTTGCAAATACTGTGCCTAATCATGCAACAAAGATGCAGAATCATCTGGCCAAGTGCATAAAATTCCCTCAGCGCTCAACAAGCAACCTCTGACAAAAGTCCCTCTACTTCTATTCGAGGTGAAAATGATGAATCGGACACCTTATCGATAGCAACCGCTCATGGTCCTCCTGGAATCAGAAGTTTGACTCAATGGAGGAACGTAGTCAGAGAAATGCTGATGAATGTCTTGCTCGAGCTGTGTAAGCAACTGGTTCACCTCTGATGCTCACAGGCAATGTGTATTGGAAGAGATTTCTGAATGTTCTTCGCCCAGCATACACCCCTCCAACCAGACATGCATTATGTACTCATTTGCTGGATGCAGAGTTCAACAGAGTACAAGTGAAGGTCAAGCAAATCAGAGAAAGCAGACTGTATTGCAATCATCTCTGATGGGTGGTCAAATGTTCGTGGGCAAGGAACAATTAACTACATCTCCCCCTCAACCAGTATTCTACAAGAGCACAGACACAAGGGACAACAGACACACCGGTCTCTACATTGCAGATGAGCTGAAGGCAGTCATCAATGACCTTGGACCACAGAAGGTATTTGCACTGGTGACAGACAATGCTGCAAAACATGAAGACTGCTTGGTCTAAAGAGGAGTCCTACCCTCACATCACACCCACTGGCTGTGCTGCTCATGCACCGAATCTGCTCCTCAAGGACATCATGGCACTGAAAACAATGGATACACTACAAGAGAGCCAAGGAAATGGTTAGGTATGTGAAGGGTCATCAAGTTACAGCAGCAATCTACCTCACCAAGAAAAGTGAGAAGAATAAGAGCACCACATTGAAGCTGCCCTGCAACACCCGTTGGGGTGGCGTTGTCATCATGTTTGACAGTCTCCTGGAGGGGAAGGAGTCTCTCCAAGAAATGGCCATATCACAGTCTGCCGATATCGACAGCCAAAAGGATCATCCTGGATTATGTATTTTGGGAGAGAGTGGTAAGCAGACTGAAACCTATAGCAGTAGCCATTGTACGGATTGAGAGAGACAATGCCATCCTGTCTGATGTTCAGACTGCTTGAAGATGCAAGAGAAGAAATCCGTACTACCCTGCCCACTTCACTGTTGCTCCAAGCAGAGGAAACTGCAGTTCTGGAATATATCAAAAAGCGTGAAGACTTCTACCTGAAGCCCATACACGCCGCAGCGTACATGTTGGACACCAAGTACGCTGGCAAGAGCATCCTGTCGGGTGCAGAGATCAACAAGGCCCATGGTGTCATCACAACCGTGTCTTGCCACCTTGGCCTGGATTGGAAGGATTTAATAATTTGCAATTATGTCTACTTACGATAAGCTAAAAGGTTTATGTTCCTGTCTCCATATGATATGGTAAATATATCCAATGCAAAAAACATGTACATTTAAATGCTATTAATATTTATTTGCATATATTCCCGTTAATTCCCACGGAAAGTTTCCACCTCTGAATATTCCTCAAAATATGCAACCTTACTGGCTATCTTTAAAATAAATAAACATATTTAATATTTTAATAGTAGACACAAAACATACATCTATTCGAGAAGAAAACTGAGAAACATAATAAATGATAAAGCCTGACCATCACACAAATAACTTGAGTAGTTGACTGACAAACAGACGCTTTATTATGCTGTGGGAATCTTGAGTTAAGTTAACTATTATTACAGCAAAAAGGAGAGGGGAAGAAGCCATGTCCATTTTCAGCAAGAGTTTAATGATTCATACTTTTAGCTATTACAATTTGTCATATGGCTCATACTTGTAGCTATCTATGTTACTGTAAATGCAATTCTAAGTCTAGCTAGCTAGCTGACTACTTAACCGTTGGATGAATTCTTGCAGTTTTGTAGCCAAATTAGCTTGCTAGATACACTACATGACCAAATGTATGTGGACACCTGCTCAGTCTAACATCTCATTCCAAAATCATGGGCAAACCCAGATTCGTCCGTCGGACTGCCAGACGGTGAAGCGTGATTCATCACGCCAGAGAACACTTTTCCACTGCTCCAGAGTCCAATGGCGGCAAGCTTTACACCACTCCAGCCAACGCTTGGCATTGCGAATGGTGATCTTAGGCTTGTGTGCGGCTGCTCGGCCATAGAAACCCATTTCATGAGCTTCCGACGAACAGTTCTTGTAGTGACAATTTGTGAGCTTGTGTGGCCTACCACTTTGCGGCAGAGCCGCTGCTGCTCCTAGACGTTTCCACTTCACAATAACAGCACTTACACTTGACCAGGGCAGCTCTAGCAGGGCAGACATTTGACAAACTGACTTGTTGGAAAGGTGGCATCCTATGACGGTGCCACGTTGAAAGTCACTGAGCTCTTCAGTAAGGCCATTCTACTGCCAATGTTTGTCTATGGAGAATGCATTGCTGTGTGCTCGATTTTATACACCTGTCAGCAACGGGTGTGGCTGAAATAGCGGAATCCACTAATTTTAGGGGTGTCCACATACTTTTGTGTGTGTGTGTGTGTGAATATATATATAGTAGCTATGAATCATTATTTTTCAAGCTATCTGAGTGCACACACAGTTGTGCACACTCAGCTGAAAATTTGAGAGCCCTTTGTTCAATAAATCAGTGTCAATCAGAAAAACCTGGCTGTAGTACCTCAAATGGCTTTGCTAAGGCAGTGCAAATCAAGACAGGATACTTTTCTAATTTAACAACATTAGCTAGGTAAATAATTTGGTTTACTAGCTAGGTAACGTTAGCCACCTAGTTAATCTGACCATTGAGACTAACATTAACTAGGCGTGACACCTGAGTCACTGAGATACCTAGAGGGATTAGCTAGGCGTTTAAACTCAATTCCACCATTTACAATGGAGTTGAGCAGCAACTCGTGTAGGCGGACTGGAGCTCATACATCACCTACAATTTATGTTTTATCAAAAACTACTTACTTCATCACTCAAAGAATTGTCCGCAATTAAACATGACATTGTTGTGTGTAATTGCGGGATGTTCTTTAGGTGCTGAAATCAGTACTATAGTATTTGATAAAACAATGTGACGTCAGAGCTCCAGTCCGCTCACACTAATCACTGCTCAACTCCATTATACATCCTTGAGTTTAGTCGGCTAGGGATTAGCTAGCCAATAAGGCTAGGGATAGTTACCTAGCAAGCTTAGTTAGTTCATTGCCAGTAGGACTAACTCAACAGGACTAGCTAACTACGCTAAGTAGCTAACGTTAGTTAGCTATTTAGCGAGCTAACGTAACATTCATAAAAAGTTGCCAATATTGGCACTATCAAACTATTGTACAACACCTGTATAAAACTAGCTAACGTTAGCTGGGTATATAGCTAGCTAGTTAAAAGGTTAGCGAACTAACACATTTTTCATTCAACCATTCGTTCAACACTCCGTCTTGGTCTCACCGAGCAGAAGCAGCTTAACCTCCCGTGCTGCTTTTTCCCCGTCGTCCCGTAAATTTCTGTCGATCATTTTACTGCGCTCCTGCGCCTGCTTATCATCCGTGCTCAGAGTACACCCCATCTTCAAGTTAAAAATACTAAATATACACAATGCAATAACATGCACAAGCTAAAACGAGGGAGCCTCCCTCTGAGATTCAAACACGCCCTTGCCTAGCACCCAGTCTAGCCAAATAAATTGTTTCTCAGCAGCACTTCTAAAATTATTTTCCTTCAAAAAGCTTTTCGTTGTGGTTCCTATTTATCTTCTATAACGATTTAGAAGTACTCAGATGATAATTTCCCAATTTTAAAAAGAACAACGGTTAAGCAGCGTTTCTTTGCCTGTTTGAGCTGTAGATCAATGGATTGTTTCCCGTTGTTCACGTCCCGATGTCTGCGCATGCGTGATAGCGCGCAGCTCTTTCCTCAAAATTTTATTTTCTGTCGGCACAGTGGCACCAAAGTTATAATACTGCTGCTTTCTTGAGGTGATTCCCTGAACCCTTTGAGATGAGGGCAACATGTTGTATATATGAGTTTACATGCATGACAGGCTAAAAAAGCAGTTGGGTGCATTACATACAATAGCTTAACTAACCTATCGATGTGTTATCTTTACAGACATTCAGAAGTCAGGAAAGTAGCCTACCTAATAGTGCAGTGCCAGGTTTCAGAGCCTGGCCCAAAGATATGACTATATACCCTACAAACAGTGTAGATACAGTATCTGGATGAGGGTCCATTTCCCTGTTCAATTGCACTTTAATAGTCATTGATTTAACATCATCAATGTTAAATCCTCATTTAGAAAATGCTAATAATTCACAGTATAGTTGATTATGTGTTGATATGTGATTATATGCTTTATAATGTCAAAGGCATGGGGGTTGACTGTGTAGGGCCTATGGAGAGGATCCAGGCAGGCTAACCAGCGTAATCTAAAATGGATTATAGAGAGTTAACAGAGACTAATGGAGATTAGGCATTAAGTTAACTAATGAATGCCTTAATTTGCATGGCTGATGTTTGTTTATTTGTTGGCTGCTGCTGTGGCATTGTGCCTTGTCAAGATGCTCAGCCATTTAGATGATGACACGTTGTAATGTTTTTATGGATCCCAAGACTCCTTGAAAAACAGTGTTAATACATCTGAATATTAATATATCTGAAGACGGTAGCCTATGTTTCACAGTCATATGTTGTGGCCCAAATTTCAAATCTCCATTCAATGTGTGCGTTTGTGTTCGTACTTTGTACATGTTTTGCGTGCAAGTGTTTGTGGAGATTTTAATTCATATATAATCTATGCTGTCATGGTAACTGACATAGTTTATGAGCAGGAGCAGATTTGCATTGAAAGCTACAGCCATAATAATAACAAGAGTTATACACAGCAGCCCTATATACTGTCAGACAGAGATGCTATTCAGGGCCATTGGTTGAAAGCAAAAATAAGCTTTCTTATTGGACATGTTCAGGTAGTAGCCTAACTTCCTGTTTCACTGTTTCTAGACCTTGTCTACTGAACATGACTCTGTCTGGTGTAGCTATGACATAAGGGTCATAACCCTTGGATAGTTCTTCACTCCAACCACATCCAGAGGGATTAGACATTCAAATGACTGTCTCCTGACAGATGCCTAATGGCTAATAGAATACAGAGAGAGTGAACCTCAATCATAGAAGTAGAATGAGTAGAATGGACAAAGGACATTCCATTCTAAGCAACTCTTTGTGGTGTGTGGACCACCACAGTCATAATGGGTCACGGCTGACCATTTGGAATGTTTGATTATCTCATCTTTGCTCAGAATACTGTGCCTCTTTCTGTGCTTCACACATGCAGCTATGGCATGTTCCAGATCCATTAAATATTGTGTAAATAGATGGCTTCATTCTATTGATTATATATCTATGGCTTCACCATAGATATAGTCACACAGGTGCAATTCTTAGATATATAAAAAAGGCAATGGGAGATATGGTTATAATCCTCCTCCTTGCTTTACATGGTATTTCCATTTCGGATGGGGCCTTACATGCAAACTAGTGGCAGAATTTTTTCTTTCCACTCACAGGGAAAGATTTTCCTAAGCAACCACACAGGATTAGACAGCACGGACAAAAACAAAGACTTGGTAGGGCTCAACACAAGGGGCTTACATTTCAGCACAAAGTCTTATTTCCCTTTTCTCTGTTGTCACACATTTCTGTGCCCTCATTAGATTTATAATCCGAAGCGACAATTCACTGCTTTTAGACCTCAAATTCATTATCTACAACACCATACCAGTGTCTACTCGCGTTTCAGTAAACAAACTTGTTATAAAGTATAAAGATGGTCTGTGATTTTTTTGTGAGACTAACACAGTGAGTTAAATCTGTGAATAGGAGTTGTACCCGGATTCTAAGGGGGCGAAGACAGGGCAAGAGACTTGTTAAGTTATACACAGGCTTACCATGTGAACAACCCTATCACTAAGGTTCCAGTTAAGCTGTGCTTTCTTTCAGCAGTAAGTGATAGCATCCCCAGTATGTGTGTATGTGTGAGGTTAATGGAGAGTTTAAATTAGTGCCTTGTTAGCACTGTGGTACTTATTATGCTCCCAAGAGAACATGACCTCCACGTGGAACTGACTAGTGTGTGTGTGACGTCTGTGTAATGTCCCACAGGGTGGCGAGAAATGCACAGACAGCCCAATATGTTTCTATTCAATTTCCTTTAGGGCTCCTTTAGGGGTTACATGGTCTTTCCACTGAGGGATGAGATTCCTCATTCTCGACTCTCCCTCACAATCTCTCTCCACCCTTTCTCGATGCTCTGTCTATATCCATTTCTTCTGTCTCTCTTTCTACTCTACCCCCTTTGCTCCCACACTCCAGGACCAGTAAAAAAAACTGGTCCAGAGGAACCACCGTGTGTGCAGTCTTTTGTTCCAATCCAGCTTTAAAACATCTGAATAAAGGATCAATTGACCATGGTTAGTGTATTATTTAGATCAGTTGTGTTAGTAGTGTTGAGCAGGAACAAAAGTTGTCACTACCACAGCCCTCTAAAACCAGGGTTGGCCACAAAACATTTAACTTCAGCTTTAAACTATTTTGTTTAGACTATACCCATAATCCCATATCATTTTTCAAATACACTAACACACGATGCAAGGTGTGTTGGGGTTACCATGAGAACAAATCACTGTCTGAGAGAGTAACTCAGACTTTCAGGAGGTTGAACTGCTAGTTGCACCATCACATGGTATTGTGAAACAATGTCCCTTTGTGGTAGTAAGATGATTGATTTGTGAGTTGCTCCTCGCATACCCTATAATTCTGTATTTCTTTGTGACTAATTTGTATACAGGTACTCCAGAAAAACCACATGCCTGATTGGCAGAAGAGTGGCAACTCTGATTAGAAGCACCTGCTGCTCATATGTGGTTCTTTACAAATGCCTTTTTGAATTCAAAGAAAATTGTACCTACACACTGAAGAAGGCTGTATAGCTGAAACGCTATCCCTGATGCAGTGAAAATAGTTGAATAAACATTGAATAATGAAGTAAGCGTTATGAAACATATTTTTGAGTGCAAACCTATTACACATCTTTGTTAACAACAGCCTGGTGAGCATTTGGAACTGAGGATGTCACCCCTTTTCACTAATCTTGACCATGTTTCTACTATAAATGGCCATGCTGGTCAAGAGTGATAGTCTTGATATCAGGCTGGGTCTTGTCTTGATAAAGAGGGTTTTGTAGGTCTCTCTGTCTCAAGAGGCTGTGTCTTGGTCTGGGTCTTGGTCAGGTCTTGGTCTGGGTCTTGAGGGTTCTAGGCTTGACTCCCATCTCTGCTGTTAGCTGGTGGTGTCCCGTCAGTACTAAAACACTTAAACAATTATCCACTAGATAGCAGTGAAGTCGCTGAAAGACAACTCTGATTTAGGCAGCAGGTGAAATCAAATCAAATCAAATTGTATTAGTCACATGCGCCGAAGTACAACAAGTGTAGACCTTACTGTGAAATGCTTACTTACGAGCCCTAAACCAACAATGCAGTTCAGGAAATAGAGTTAAGAAAAAACTTACAAATAAACTAAAGTAAAAACTAAAATAAAAAGTGACACAATATAATAACAATAACGAGGCTATATACAGAGGTCACCGGTACCGAGTCAATGTGTGGGGGTACATGTTAGTCGAGGTAATTTATATATGCAGGTAGGGGTAAAGTGAGTAGCAGCAGTGTAAAAACAAAATGGGGGAGGGGTGTCAATGTAAATAGTCCAGGTGGCCATTTGATTAATTGTTCATGAGTCTTATGGCTTGGGAGTAGAAGCTGTTAAGGAGCCTCTTGAGCCTAGACCTGGCTCTCCGGTACCGCTTGCCATGCGGTAGCAGAGAGAACAGTCTATGACTTGGGAGTCTTGGACAATTTTTTGGGCCTTCCTCTGACACCGCCTAATATATAGGTCCTGGACAGCAGGAAGCTTGGCCCCAGTGATGTACTGGGCCGTACACACTACCCTCTGTAGCTCCTTACGGTCGGATGCCAAGCAGTTACCATACCAGGCAGTGATGTAACCGGTCAGGAGGCTCTCGGTGGTGCAGCTGTATATCTTTTGGAGGATCTGGGGACCCATGTCAAATCTTTTCAGTCTCCTGAGGGGGAAAAGGTGTTGTCATGCCCTCTTCACACTGTCATAGGTGTGAATGGACCATGGTACTTTGTTGGTGATGTGGACACCAAGGAACTTGAAACTCTTGACCCGCTCCACTACAGCCCTGTCGATGTGAAATGTAGCCTATATCACATGCATTCCCTGATTTGTAAACTTAATCATCCAACCAATTATAACCTAAAAGAGTACACATCTCTCATCATTAGAATTATTTTATTTTTTATTGGGTTACTTTGTACCCATACTAACAGAAGGCCTAAAGCCCTCACCCCTTTCATCTCCCTGTCGGTGTCTATGTTACAAAGAAAGATGATGATCCATAATAGTATTGCTTTAGAGCCATGATATAGTTTGGCTACCTATCCTGTATGTTTGCAACACATGTTCCAAAACAAATACATTCTTGCGTATCGTTCTGGTCTGGCACTGCATAACTGACAAGCATCAACCAGTACAGAAGCCAGTGGCTAGTGGAAATACTAGGCAGTCTTTATCTTTTCTTATGAAGAGGAAGTCTCAAGTTAAATGTGTCCGCACTGCATTCAGCTGCTGTGGATATTACAGTGACATCATTTCCTTTGGCACCTTGGGGCATTTCTCCATATAGAGTCAAACAGGAGAGCACTGCTTTGTTCACTGGTCTTTTCTTCCTCACACACAGATTAGTGGACCATCATCTTTCATAGGAACAGTGTAATAAAGCGGCATCCCACCATAGAATGAAACCCATAGCACCACTCCTGAACTTAAACAGCAAAAAAACACTCTGGTGCGTGGGGGGAGGTGTGTCTGTGTGTTATCACTAAGTCTTGGATTATAGTTCATGCCTCCTTGGAACTACTGCATCTCTTTTATACTGATCATGTGACATGCCCACTCTTTTACCACTCATAGTCACATAACATTTATCAAAGAGCACCCTACAGAAAGGCACTTTCACAAACACACGAGTTTGCTTTGGGCAATAATGCAAAGAAAATCCCAGGTAGAAACCCAACAGAAAATAACAGGGAGAGAAACCCAAGGCCTGACATTTAGTTGATTGGGAGGCTTGGATTAATCCTCTGACTACTCTAACCAACCGTTTATCAAATCTAGGAAATCTGCATAACTCAAGACTATTAACCCACTGATCCTAAGCCTAGGTGTAAGAGCTTGCAGCTAACACAAGTCTTCAGGTCTCAGGCATAAAGGAGTATTCGTCACGATCCTCAGAAGGGACAGACCAAGACACAGCGATGCTTCCAGTATACATGTTTATTTAGAACGTAACTGGTACAAAAGTAACAAAACAAACATAACGACGATCGTGACGCTGACCATAACATGTAAACTAAACAAGCTATGTACAAACAATAACCCACAAAACCTATACGAAAACCCCAAACATATATATGGTTCCCAATTAGAGACAACAACACACAGCTGCCTCTAATTGGGAACCATTACCCCAACATAGAAATAGACAAACTAGAACCAAAATAACCCTACACAAAAATGAAACAAACACACGCCAGCCTAAACTCTGGCCTGGACGTGACAGTATTATAAACTACCTCTGTTACACAAGCACTGTAACAGAAAGCAAAGCATGATGCACCTTTGGGCATTTACCATTCATTGAATGGAAATGTGCATTTGTTTTGTCACAATACAATACCCAGCACCCTGCGACACAGTCTACACATACACAAGAATGGAAGCAGACAGAGATGGAGCAGTTGATGGGCTACATTTCTTGATCAAGGGCACAACTTCTTTGCTCGCTTTGAGGACAATACAGTGCCACCAACACGGCCCGCTACCAAAACCTGCGGGCTCACCTTCACCGCAGCCAACGTGAGTAAAACATTTAAATGTGTTAACCCTCGCAAGGCTGCTGGCCCAGATGGCATCCCTGGCCGTGTCCTCAGAGCATGCGCAGACCAGCTGGCTGGTGTGTTTACGGACATATTCAATCAGTCCCTATCCCAGTCTGCTGTTCCCACATGCTTCAAGAGGGCCACCATTGTTCCTGTTC